>UZAE01012405.1:29769-42877 GCA_900617975.1 Rodentolepis nana | reverse complement strand
CCCCCTCCTGTTCCACAACAAGCTTTTCATATGATTTTATTAAGAATCCTCATATCAAAATAGATGCTGCGTTAGTAGATATTCTAATTTGACTTCCCAAGTTTGTTGCGCTGATAAATAATCGTTGAAAATGAGGTCATATTTCTGTCTACTTCTGACGATACATGCTTTTATTTGCAGGATTTTCTAAGTCATTTAAAAAGATAACTGTATCATTTTGTTTTATAGAACGTTAAGAAGCATTTCCTTACTGCATGTATGTATCTGATCTCTGACTTGATTAGCATTTCGCTTTTCAACATTGCTACATGATCGTAATTCTCATTTACATTATTTGAATCTTGTCATTTTCACCCTTTCAGAAGTCTAAAGCGGCTTTTAGTTCAAAAAAATCCCACCCTGGAAGATCGAGAACTCGTTTGCTTGTTGCTAGAAGACTACCTTCCCAAAGTTTACATCGAGGGCGTTGATTACCTTGGCAATCTACCTGAAGATGCCAAGCAGCGAGTGTTGGCCTTGGCTCCACCAGAAAAAATACCTCTTTTGACTGAAAAGGAAGAAGAGCAAATGGATGAAGATGTTCCGGTCCGTTATTCTTCATCCAAATGAAAAGTACATACGTGTAAACAACTATTTTCAGATCTAGCTTCTTAATATCCTACTTATGTTCACATTCGTACTTCACTTTTACTGTCGGGTTTTTACTAGTTGACCATTTAATATCATTTGCTTAAACTTTGGTCGTTTGAGTCTTTTTTACCTTTTGAAAAGGTGATAGTGAATCTTCTGAACATTTAAAATATCCGATCGAGGAAGATCTAAACGACAAGATGATTGACCTAACCGATCTGTGAATATGTAGTGCTGACCTGCCATCTTAGTGATTAAGTGACAGATTACAATCAATTGCTACTTGGGTTGCGGTGACCTGTCCTAACTTAGTTCTGTTCAGAAAGGGTCACTCGACTCCGTCCATCTAAAAATACCCTATTCTGTCTATAGATATGCAAGTGCGATTGGGTCGCTTTAACTGAAGTGACCTCTGAATAGCGGCCACAGGTAATAAGTGTTAGCTCAAAATTGATTACCAGTAACGAAATTAGTGTGCTTATTGATGGTTACAGTATCCCATATTTTTTTCTTTTAAACGCGGGTTTTTTGTTCATATATGGTGTTTTATACTGACTAGACCATGGTGCAAAAAAATGCATATTGATCGAATCCCAGTATTAGTGCGAAAATGGCCATGGCAACTTGACTAAGTGATAGCGATGATATTCTTTTTAAAACATAAATGAATAACAAATAAACACTTGATTTTAAAAATTTAACGCGTTTATGAACATTAGACAAAATTGTCAGCTTTTATACTACCAGTTATTTTTTCCTTATAATAGGCACTTAAGCGCTTCGATCGGGAAGTGACTAAATTCTAATTTTACTGACTTTACGACAGACACCTTTGCATTGCGACAATCCGACTCTTCCTACTATGATCAAGGAGTTCTATAGTTGTCTTCTGGCTGCGGATTCAGAGGAGGGAGGGAGTTAAGGCAGAATGCAAATTATCCCAAGATATTTTAGCGGCTAATTTGTTTCTATTATGGCAACTCACGGAGCATATTACTACTGAAGAGCTGGAGCGAGTTTATGCTAGTCGCTAGTTTGCATGTACTAGATTAATGGGGAGGCGGGACAATCAAATGGAGTGGATACTGTGGTAACGTGAAGGTTAAGTAGTGCCGCATCGATGGAAGTTTTCACCATCTTACTGCCAAGCTGCCAAAAGTGGTATGCGTTTAGAAAGGTGGGGGGAATGAAAGACCGCCTGCTGGGTGTTTAGTTCCGAGAGTATATCTAGAGTAGCTGGGATTTTGTATGACAGAGACCCATATTCATCTATAATTCTTCACCGTCGCATACATAGGCATTTATATAAATGTGGATAGGAATAAATAAATCCTTGTCAGTATATGTTTAAAACAGGAAAGGTGCGCTAGAATATCGGTGCTGAAAGTTTTCTTAAACTGGTGTAATGATCGTTGCCGGCATTTGCAAAACCATTGAGGAAAAAAGAAAATACATAGCCAGACAAATAAAATTGGCGAAACCAAATCAATACAATAAATGGAGATTGTGCAAATCTTTTAAAATCCAACCGAATTTAAATAAGATGAAATGGAAACTGGGCGGATTGCTACGCTAGTAAAGCCTGACCGACTCAGAAATCTCTATGGCAGATTCTCCTACATCTAGCTAGACTCCCAGAACCAGCTAAGCTACAGCCCAGCTATAAAGGAAAAAAGGCGTGTGGCACGGAGCACGTTTATTCAGTACGGGTATGTTGCGGAAAAAGTGTGTACACGCGGGGAGCTACTCATGATCAGGATGGGGGATTAGGTTAAACAGAGGTTACTTTATGATCACTGTTTGTACAGTCGCTGCACACAGAGTTGTAAGGCCGCACCTGCTTGTACGATCGCTGCACACAGAGTTATACGGCGCACCTCCCAATCCTGGCGAACTGCACACAAAGTTGTACGGCCGCACCTCCCAATCCTGGCATCTCCCAGTCCTGGCGTGCAGGCATGCGATGACGTGTCCCACAAGGCTTGTCCCAAGTTCACGGCCGCACCTCCCAATCCTGGCGAGCAGACATGCAGGCAGATGACGCACACAGCGATAACGTGTCCCACAAGGTAGATATGTGCACACAGCGATAACGTGTCCCACATGTCTAAGCCAGCTAGATGACATGAGAGATGACCAATTGTTGAGCGATAACGTGTCGATTGTGAACTATTACGGAAGATTCATTCCCAACTGCGCTCAAGTACTCCAACCTCTCACGGATCTACTGAAAGGCAACCCGAAACACTTCCGAGTGACATCGGAGGCTGAGTCCGCGTTCACGGGAGTGAAACAACTGCTCTCCAGGGCAACTACTCTAAACCACCTCGACACTTCCAGCGAGACACGAATAGTGTTAAAGACAGGCGCATCTCAAATGGCCGTCGGAGCAGTTCTGCAACAGGTAGTTAGAGGCGAAACCCAACCACTCTCCTTCTCCAAGAAGCTCACCGCTACTGAAACCCGTTATAGCACGTTCGGTAGAGAATTACTCGCCATCTACCTGGCAGTCAAACACTTTCGTCATATATTGGAAGGCCGTCAGTTTACAATATTTACCAACCACAAGCCCCTAATTTATGCGTTCCAGGCCAACTCAGATCACCACTCCCCCAGGGAAGCTTGTCATTTGGATTTCGTCTTACAATTCACAAATGATATTCGCCATATTGACGGCGCGAGTAACGTGGTTGCTGATGGAATGTCTCGCATGGAGTTGAATCAAATAGGGGTGCCCTCTCTCGATTTGCAAGTCCTGGCCACCGAACAAAAATGTCGGATCCAGATTTCATCGAAATCACATCCAACCCTTCGTTACGTTTCGAATGTTTACCTCTACCGAGCTCCAATACACGGATCCACTGCGACGTATCAACCGGCAAGCCGAGACCATCCGTCCCGCAAGCATATCGCCGGAAGATTTTCGACCATTTCCACGGTCTGTCAAATCCGAGCATTCGATCTACAACAAAGCTGATCACTGACCGTTTTGTTTGGAAGAACATTCGACAGGACGCTCGGCAGTGGGCTAAAAATTTCCTCAAGTGCCAAGTGAGCAAGGTCCAACGGCATACCCGCAGCCAGACCTCCAGTTTTCCCCTCCCCGAAGCCTGTTTCCGACACATTCATGTTGATATCGTTGGCCCGCTTCCCTCATCGAACTCTTTCACCCATATCTTAACTTGTATTGACCGATTTACGCGCTGGCCAATTGCTGTTCCATTAAGCGATACCTCTTCGACATCGGTGGCGAAGGCCCTAATAGGATCATGGATATCTGTATTCGGAGTTCCAGCCGTAATAACGACCGATAGAGGATCACAGTTCACCTCTGCGCTGTTCCGGGACTTAAACCAGTTGTTGGGATCGACACACATTCACACTACTGCCTATCATTCAGAAGCCAACGGCGTAGTCGAACGTTTCCACCGACAGCTTAAAACGGCCCTCATCGCTAATTCTTCTGGCTTAAATTGGGCAGAACGTCTCCCAATCGGCTTCCTCTCCGTACGAAATACTATTAAGGAAGACCTCGGATGCTCCCCAGCAGAGCTCGTTCTTGGTACAACGCTCCGGCTTCCTGGAGAAATGATTTACCCGTCCCGGGATCACACTGTTGTCGACCCTCGTTCCTACGTCTCCCAATTAAAAGGACATTTTCGCTCGGTGTTTGACTGCCAGGTAGATGACGAGTAATTCACTACCGAACGTGCCATAACGTGTCCCACAATACTCCCCCCCCCCCCTAGAGCGTTTGTAGGGGCTGAAAGGTAAAGAAAAACGCTCGATAATCAGTTAAGGTACAAAAACAACTAGTTGGGAGGGGAAGGTAGATCTTCGGCCTTAGAGTAACAGGGTTTTGGGTAGAGGTGGGACAGGTGTTGGAACTGCTGAGACGGGATTGCTGGAGTGAGAGGCAGTAGGATTGTGGACTTCGTGCATGGTTGTGGACCTTGCCGGCTGAGCGAGGCAGTATTTGGTCCACTGACGAGCGTCCTGTTGGATGTTCCTCGATATGCAACAATCGGTGTTCAACGTTCTTGTTGAACGGATGTTTGGTTGAGACAATCCATGGTCGAAATCTTCCGGCGTGTGCTTGCCTGACGATTGGTCTCGGCTTGCCGGTTGAAATGCGGTTGTGAGCTGGAGTTTTGGGGATCTGTAAGGGTAGGCTTTCGAAGAGCAATGTGCTCCGGCGGTTATTTACATTGGGTAGAAGGATGAAGTTCTTAAGTCTCGAAGAGATGGACATTCGAAACGCAACGTGCTCCGGCTGTTACCTGTTTCCCATGGCATTCTGAGGGAGTCATAGCCAGTGACAGGAGAGAGTTGGGGTGCCGTTGAGGTGATGATCGTTCGTGGCAATGGACCATCAGATGAGGAGAGCGATGTGAAGAACAATCGCGTCGCCGATGAGAGATGGAGTCTCTGTTGAGCGGAAGTCAGGATCTGACTTGTCGTGAGAAACGGCAGCGGACGTAAGGTGATAATCATTCGAGCTTGAAGAGATCACCGAGGAAATTGAGGGACGAGGAGAGAAAATCCCGATGCCAGTGAGAGATTGGTTTTCTACTGAGCGATTACAGTCAGGCTTTGGCAATCACGTCAGGGTTACCAATTTGTAGCGGATTGCTACTTTATTAAAGCCTGACTAACTCAGAAATCTCTATGGCAGTTTTTCTTACATCTAGCTAGACTCCCAGAACCAGTTAAGCTATAGCCCAGCTATAAAGGAAACAGGCGTGTAGCACGGAGGACGTTTATTCAGTACGGGTATTGCGGATCAAGTGTACACGTAGGGGCCCTAATCATGATCAGGATGGGGATTAGGTTAAACAGAGGTTAATGATTGGTCACTGTTTGTACGGTCGCTGCACACAAAGTTGCACGGCCGCACCTCCCAATCCTGGCGAGCAGACATGCAGGCATACGATGACGCACACAGCGATAACGTGTCCCACAATTATAAGCTCCATGGTATATTTGAAGCATTTACTGATATTTCTGCTTTTCCAAAATGGCTAAATTGTTAAAACGGATATAGACGAAAAAAATATCAATTAATATCAAATCATTGTGGAGAAGGAAACTTTTCATTAATTATGTTGCTTGTCCGTGCAACGGTGAGTTATGAATCTTGTAGAGAACGACACATTGACTGGAGGTTCACTTGAAATGACAGAAGGTAAATAATCCTCAAACTCTTTTTTCAATATAATGCATTTCATAATGACTTATAAAACAAAAGGAATAACCCATAAGGTCTCTTTCGTCAATGAATGTTTTCGAAAATTTGTATTATTTATTGGAAATCTCATTCCAGTTTTCATTTTGGGAATATTTAATGAGCGTATTATTCAAAGTACGCTAATAATAGCGAAAATGTTTTCTTTTGGATTGTTTTTCATTAATTAATACTTAAAATATGTACAGCTATTTCAATGAATGTTAAAGTGAATGCTGACAAGTGAAACGTATTGTTATATTTTATTTAAAAAATTAAGAGTTCTAAATTATATCGTCAGATAAATTTAAATGTCTTTTTGCTTGAACTGCAGCACCAGGTTCACTTAAAGTTAGTAATTTTGTGGTACATGTCATTGGTTAATTCTAATAAGGTCAAAATTGAGTGTCAGTTAACTTCTTGAAAATGGTAGATCTGGAAGAATATAGGGAAAAGTCCCGAAAAGCTAAAGAAACGGGAGATTATTCTTATGTTCAATCTGTTCCTCACGATCCTCGCTTTCCAAATACCAATCAAACAAAGTAAATTTGATCTTGTTCTAATACTTCTAGGAACTGCTTGCAAAATTACATCGACTTTCATCGATGCACTCGTATTTATGGGGAACAGTACAAACCTTGCAATTATTTTCGTTTCGCTTACAAGGATCTATGCCCGAGTTTCTGGGTTTGTTGAAAAAGTTTTAAAATTACCCTTCTAGGTTGAAGCCTGGGATGAGCAGGTGGAAAATGACACCTTCCCATACAAAATCCAATAAATTACTTCAGGAAACAAAATTTCATGATATGTAACTAGCAATAGTTTTGAATATGTTTAACTTACAATAAATTATATTGTTACTTATATTTTTATTTCTATATTTTACATAATCACAAAATCAACTATCGATTTTCCTTAGTGTTAGTCAAATTAAACCTTCTTTAAGGGTTTTAAAAATTATCGCATTTTTTGATTCGACATTTACATGATTTATTGTATTGTATTTATTGTCGGATGCACTGATTTGGCGCTGCTAATTTTTGACGAATGACTATGATTTCTGTTATTTTTTATTTCGGAATGTAGTTTTAATTTTCAGACTCTTTCAATATCTAGCTTTAACCAACCCCTGTCGTTTCTGACGTCTTCCTAGAATAGAAACATCAAGACAAATGTGGGGTTCCTTTATACCAGTTTTCGGCGTGGTTGTCAAGCGTTACATGCCCGTCTTTCCATCTAAACGAAAATAAAAATGTCTCTTATGATGCAGGTATACGACGTCTTCAAATTTGTGCATTTTTCGCCATTTAAGCGCACTATTTGCTGTTTTAATAAGTGGGAGGTTGTTAACACTACCTTAGAAGGTACAAAATTCATGCATGCTATAGGATTTGAGCTTTATAAGATGAAGTGAATGGTGGTATTTCTGTGCTATTCAGATTTATGAGTAGAACATGTTGATGGACATGATTAGACAAGGGGGATTTTTCTGATTTTTGTAGTTAGAATAGTCATGTCTACAATTCGACGAAATAGCGTCTGGTTAGATCCAGTAGTTGAGAAATTACTTCAGACTTACGTTAGTTGGTAAACACCTTGATAATAACATTTTGCCATGACTGGAGAGGGTCTACATGCTATTGATTGAGCGAAGACTTAGGTGCAAGTGACGAGGGGTCGTTTTATTTATCATCCTTCGTTTAATGTCGAACTTTACAGCAAAATTAAACCTATAATGGTAAATCAACGTATAAGTGATTTGGTTTCAACTAGAATCAATGGTGAGATGACTAGGTGTATAAAATCAGCATAATAACACAACTTCGATGTCAAAATAGGAACGAACAAGTCTGATTGAATCATTTGTAGAGGAATTGGCGGATGCTAGGGGAGCAGCAATAAGCATGCTAGTCAATATGGACAGAGTTAGATGCCCAGAGAGCTAAATGGCTAATTCACTACTTCATTTTTGCCCGCCGAAAATCAAGTTTCGAGAGGATCCATAATGGGTACCTCGATGAACGTAAAAAAATGTATGTGAATGTTTGAAGTCACTTGAGTCAAATGAAAAAGAAAAGTATGACGTAGAATGTGCTAGCTGTGTTAGAGATCGACTGGTCAATTTAGTGCCAAAATACCTGTTTGATGATAATTAAGTCATATTTAATAACTTGAATTTTTTCCCTGACCCTCTAAACGTTTATGGTAGAAATTTATCAGGCAAATTTCGAAGTATTTTAGTTCAATTTATGAAATTTCTAAACCAATGTAGAAAGCATGATTCTAAAGACTCTTCAAGATACAATAATTTGACATGAAATGTATAAAGATCTACAAGAGATGGAGTGCAAACCAAGAATAAAATAGGGTAAAAGATGATGGAAGCGGCTGTTGTGCTATAATTGATGCTAATCTGGCAAACAGGGGACTTGAATATGAACATATCACAGATTGTTTGCAAAGTGGAGCGCCATCTACCGCATTTATTTAAGAAGATAAATTTTAAGATTAAATAGCAAATAATTACTAACCAAACAATTAAAAAACAATCTTTATTTTAAAGTTTCATTTTAACCTTGGGTATAAGGAAGACTTTTTGACCGCCCCAATGATAAAATTCCAAGTGCGTGGTTCTTGCATTTTGCATCATTATGTTTGAGTTGATTTTATACCTTTTGATTTTGAACATTGTTTAAACTATCACAACAAATAAATCTCTCTTTTTGCACTCCTTACCATTTTAGACTCAATCATTTCCTACACTCTTTTATTGGGCACATAAATGAAGGTAGATTTGCAGAGTTGAGTAAACCAAGTACTTCTAGAGCTCAATTAGAAAGTGCCTTGACCTCAATCTTCTCGGATTGTCCCCGTTAAATTGCCATGCAATTATGCGCAAGCCAGACACTGAGCCACAAAAAGTGTTAGTGGAATTCAGCTCCATCAATATTGCCAAACCTATGCATATGGGACACTTTCGTGCCACAGTCCTTGGTAATTTCGTTAGGAACATTAACCTAGCTGCTAGAAATGTCGTCACCTCTGTTAACTATCTTGGTGATTGGGGCACTCAATTTGGTAGGTTAATTAACCTTTGCCATTGGTTATCACACATATGATATATTCATTTAAATTCCCAACTTGATGTAGGCTTACTGTCTCTTGGATTCGAAAACTACGGCGACCCCGATCTTCTTGCGAGGGAACCTCTGAAGCATCTTCATTCAGTATGTTATCTTTCAGCTTTTTGTCTGGTCAAACGTTTGTGTAGTAAATGATATATTTCCAAATCTTTTCTTACTTAATGTTTTCCTTCGAGGAAGTGATATAAGCGAATGCAGTGAAAGAATTTTATTCGATATATTATCTGCTAAATTATCTCATGCCAGGCCATTGTGTGCTTCGAACTAAAGCTTCTTTCTTATTTTAGTGTCATTTTCATTGCTGTTATCTATGAATATCTAATAAGCCTGATTAATATAATTATCATGTCATATTTTTCTTAGGTATATGTCCGGGCATGCCAGTCGATGGACTCGAATGATGGAAAGTCAGTGGCTTCAGCTCTTGCTACGCAAATGGAGAGTGGCCAACGACCCGACCTCCTTGAGCTTTGGTACAAATTCCGAGAGCTTAGTTTGAAGGAACTTCAGCATCTCTATGCCGTGAGTGATCGATCGAAAAAAATTTTCATAAATTCTCATCCTTGATCTGTTATACTCTTCTGGATCTATTTAGTGACTAATGTAAAAATAAATCGTAATAAAAATCAAAGTTACTATACAGATTGCAAACTTCGATTAAAATATTGGTAAAACTATTGATAAGTTGATGGTTTAGAAACTCTTGAGTTAGAACGTTTCAGTGCGGCGTTAGATAACTAAGCACTGATGCCACTCTAATCTTAAGGTTTTTTTTATCAAATCAATCATCTTTACTTTTATCGTTAATTTCCAGCGAATGAATGTGCAATTCGATCATTACGAATATGAGTCCGATTTCGTCGCAGCGGCCAAAGCGTTAATTGATCTTCTTATTAAGCGGCGGATTGGTAGAAAGGAGGAGTAAGCTGGGTGTTTTGTGGTGATTATTGAAGTGCACTTCGGCCTTTTTATAATAAAATGCTGTTGATGGTATTTCAGGGACGGCTCGGTTTCTGCCGGATCTTCAGAACCTGGCAAGAGGGTGACCCTCTTGAAAAGTGATGGGGGCACGCTGTATCTCACACGGTATACCAGTTTATTTACTAAGCACAGTTTCTAATATTTAATTTTCAGTCAACATAGTTATTGCATTTCTATTTGAATTGGTGAGGGTAGTGAATAACAGGCAGGAGGTAACGAATCTGACATCCCGTGACTATCGTGTCTAACTCTCCTGGTTGAACCTGGTAATGAGCGAGATAGCAGAATTTGGATTTGAAACTTTTATCCTTTTGGACAGTCTAGCAATTATAATTTTTCCTAATCGTAAATGGCAATAAGAATCTTCTAGTATATTGGACTTTGACCTACTGTTATATGTTATCTCTCATGGCTTTCCGCGCCATGTTAATTAAATCTTCCAGCTAACTCACCTGTGATCTCATTTACGACTATTTACTGGCTTTTCCGTCTTATTTTTCTATAAGTATAAATTCGTAGATGATTTTTTTTTCAGTGACTTGGCAGCTGCTATATCTCGTTTCGAGAATTTCGGATTCGACAGGATGCACTATGTTGTATGTCCCGTAGAATTAAATTATTTCAATAGAGTTTGAATTAGAAAATGTGGCTGATTTCTAACCCCTTTTTTTAAAAAAAATAAGGTTGAGGATGGCCAACGTGAACACTTCCTTAACCTGGCTCATCTGTTGTCGGGTATGGGCTATGAATGGGCTAAACCGTGAGTTTTAAATGATCTCAACTTTCGTTCAATTGATTTTGTTTTAAGTAAACGCTTTTGCCACCCTCCTTGCAGCAATTCCTCGCCTTGGCCTCTTCATGTTCGTTTCGCGAGAGTTAGTGGAGCGAGTACACGGCGGGGAAACGGCTTATTCCTAGTTGATGTCTTGGACGCTGCAAAGAATGAGGCTCGTCAAAGGATGCTTCAATCTCCAAGTAAGTTAATTTCTTTAGGAATCAAGTTGCTATAAAGTCATTACCTTGAAAACTGAACAGACCTTTATTCTTCTGAAGTCAACTTTAGTATGTGTATTTGCAAATCTTGTGTGGGGAATGACATTTGAACTAGTTGATTCCATGCTCTGATTTCGTTGATAGATTTCGTTCAATATCTGTTTTCTGAAATGTATTTATCCGAAAAGAAGAATAAAACTAGGCTCCCAAATCTCACCGTTTATAAAATTCGATCTTTTGAAGAAGCAAACTACATATGCTGATCTGCACTAAAACCAATGTTCATTCAATTATTCTATTGACCCAGAAATTTTAAATGCTTTTCTTATTTAACGATTTTTAACTTTTATTCTGGTATGGAACATTATTATCAACTCTTTGAACTTTTACATGTACATTCATGATGTTTATAGATACGCGGATCTCTCCAAGTGATGGCGATCTTTTTGAAAATGTGTCTGATCAAATGGGAGTCACTTGGTTAGTATCTGAGATGCTTCGACGTCCACGCATGCAGCCAGTTCACTTGTATCTGCGTTTTAAGGATGACCATCAGTCGGGAAGAATTGGTAGTAGCGGTGCTCATTCCACAGCTGATTCGCGCGACCTCACTGGTCTCGGTCTTCAGTACTGTCATGCCAGGCTTTGCAGGTACGTTGTGCTCGCTCGTGGAGTAGTTTGTCTACTTAAAATGGTCAGTAGTATGACGGTGTTAAATTTAATTTCTAAATGAGCTTTCGAACGCGTATTCTTTGCAGCCTTGAAGAAAAGGCTATGGCTAATGGACTCCTTCCAAACAACAGTGATATAAACTCCATCAACAAGATGCTTCTAGAAGTATTCAATGAGATTCCATCAAATCGTCCATCTCGGGAGGTTGAGGAAGAGATATGTGCTCACCTGGCTTTGTACGTTCTTTTGTTTGGCGCTTTTTATCCGGCTTTTAATTTAAGGAAACATATTGAGTACCAATCCTAGTGGAAAGTAAGAGGTGCTTTATGTGTTGATTTTATATGGAGAATAAAGTTTTAATTTGGATCGTTGTGGGGGAATATCATTGATATACATATGACTTTTTTTGTTCATCTTCTTAGATTTCCAGATGTATTAACTTGCGCATATGTCAAGTACGAGGCCGACGGGTTGCTGCGATACTGCTCGCGTCTAACGTATGCTTACCCTTTTTTAATCCTAATTTCACTGTACTGTTATTGCTTCATTGTAAACTTACATTGGTTTAAACCTAAGTTGTCTTGGAAATCTGCCTTCATAATACCTGCTTCCACTTATTCGATCATTCTTTAATCTGATTGCCCTGCTTTTTTGCCTGCAGAACCCTTATCAGTAGAGCTTGGCGATTCCTCCCGGTCTTGACGGCTGAATCGGAAGAACTTTCTTTGGTAAAGTCTTGCAAGATTAAGGGGTTATAGCGTAGTAAATTGCTTCATAGGCCACTTGAAATATGCATTATTTTTCACTATTTTAGTCAAGACTTGCAATCTTCAGAATGTCGCGCAATGTACTCTCTACATGCCTATCAATCATCGGTGCCAAACCGCTTTCAAAACTGTAGATTTCTGTAAATATCTTCAAATTTGTAGAATTATAAGCTAACAAACCTGTCTCTTTTCTGTCATTTTTGGGTGAAGTAATAAAGTAAACTCTCAGGCGAAGCCATACTGCTATTTGTGTTTCGTTTTGATTGCAGTCTTGCTTGGATTAGTAAGAAGTGGGAAAATGCTCTCAAGGTCTAAGTGAATATAAAAAACCAAATTTCGGAGCAGAATAATGGTGCAAATGACAAAGGAAAGTAATTGATAGTTTAAGCGTAGAAATAGCGCACAATTATACCTGAGAGATGAACTGGGTGGACATAAGGGCAGAGGGCTTATTTATATGTTGGGTTCACCGGGCAGTTATTTTACTGCGTCACACCCTAGTGTTGAAAATTTTAGGTTCCAGAATTCGATCCGTAGGTTGCTGCATTTCGTGTTCCTTTATGGTTGGAACTTATTGGGATGTGCATTTAATGGAGCCGTTGGCCATCATATATGAACGCATTGTACTCTTTCGAAAATCGAAGAGGGCTTGACGTATTTTTTATTTTGCCACTACTGAGGGGTTGGGGGGGGGGAGG
>UZAE01012405.1:0-29553 GCA_900617975.1 Rodentolepis nana | reverse complement strand
GGGGGGTAACCTGACTCTCTGGATTCTGTCGCTTCTTCAGTCGCAGTTAATCAGCACGGCCATTGAGAGTTCACCGCTGATTTTACAGACAGGCACATTAACCACTGTCACCAGAGGTGCAATAAACGGATTTTGGACATTTTAATAATATGAGCATCTGGATAGACGAGGTATATTAGGTAGGATGCATTGCTAGAGGCCAACGATATGCAGACAATGAAGTTAAGACATAGGTCTCACTTAATGTGAATTTGACGCCTATAGATGTACATATCAAGAAAAAGGAGTGGCACAGGATTCAATTTTCATCACTTGAATGCCAAATTCCTGAGTGAACGGTTGCCCATTTTATTCAGATCTCAATGGCCTGACCGCACCCAATTAATTTCTCTTCCCAGTACGGCCAAAAAATACAGTTTTACGCGTAACAGAGCACGATTCGTTAAAATTGTCTCAAGGTGAACGTAACTTTTCAGTGAGCCTAACGTTTCTTTTGAGGCTCATGAAGGAAATTAAACTCTGTCATGAAAGTACGAGAAGGAGTAAATACTTATTTTAAAGACGCCTGCATTATTGAACACTATCAGCGACGCGAAAATGTCGACAAGGCGAACTTCTTAAATTCGCCAACTGATCTCTGAACTGAAATTTATCATCCTCATTGCCAATACAATTCCATCAACTAATTGAGTCTCCGCCTTCCATTATTTTAATTTTTTAGCCAATTTACCGAATAAGTCAGTCGGGGAACACCACTCACTTTAGGCAAGAATCGATAAGTCATGTCTCGTTTTTAGAATCGCTTAGTCACTTATTCACGAAATGCCAACAGGTATACATTGGAATGATAGGTAGATAACCATTGTTTCAATTTTCAGAAAAATAATAGGCAAAGATTAAAGCGGAGCTAATGCATATTCATTTCGACTGAAATAAATAGATGATTATTCGACTTTATTTTTCGTCTTACCCTTGAACGACATTTACGGTACCACTCCCTCTCCCCTCTAATATTTGTCAACAAGACATCATACCAATCTTTAGCTAAAATGAAGCTCCATTGACAGTTGACGGTATAAATGAATTAACTTATTAAATCAAATTAGTTAGCAAATCAATATGTGCTGTATGTTGAAATCTTACGTGTTTCATTCAACCAGCTGAGCCATTTAAATGCTTCGGAATTTCTCTAAAGTAGCTATTATCCTATTGTTTATCTTATTAAAAAATGTAAACGCGGAGGTAAGCCAAATATAGCAATTAATGAAGGAAGATATATCCAATGTCAGAGGAGATGACATATATCACTTCATCTCCCCAAAAACGTCCTCTAAAGTACACAAACTTCGCAATGCCACCAGCTAAACAGGAGTATTATTTCAGCAGAAAACGGTTTCCTAACGGAATAATACTTCCATGTTGGCATCATTACATTCCAACCAATATTGAACATATTTTTTCAAGGAGTAAAAGCGTTAAAAGAAAGTGGTATTATGCGGATGAGGACTTAACAAATTTGAAGTAAGGAAACTGTATGATAGAGTTTTAGAAGTGAATATTTAATTGCTTATTTTATGAGTGAAATTTCATGTTGATAACCTAGACCTGTTGCAAAGTTCGGATTCTATGTTGATCCCTACACTTATGGTCTGCAAGTTTCGCATAGAAATCAATTAAATCGTGAATCCGTAGGTTAATTTAACCTTCTATTCAGTTGCGTTTACATAATTTTAAAAAAATATATCATATCAAAATCATTTTTATCTTCTATAAGATTTGAACAAAGATTTGATTATTAGAAAGACAACAAACAGTTATTTTCAAAATTAAGTAGCTGGCTGTTTGATTTAATAAATGGTGGCAGTGTTATGCTGTCAAATAATGAATTGTTGATTCAAAATCTCTATTAATATTTTAAAAATCCCTAATGATTAGATATTAATTTACTTAGGGATATCTATAGTAGATCCAACATAAATAAGTCTGTACAAAGCCTCAGCAAATTTCCATTAGTAAAATCACCCATCCATCGTAACAAAATAACTTATGAAATGAATAGCGTTTATTGCAGCTTATGACCAACTACCCCAAAACTTAGTTATTAAAATACAATTGGTACCGCGCCACATTGCAGTGACTATTGATTGCTGGTTAATTGAGAGATCTCTGCGCTCATTTGGTCCTTACGCTATCAGTAGCACGGACTCACCTTCCAGACTAGTCTAGTGAGCATAAGATTCCTTTCTTACCAGACTTGATAGCGTTGTGTACTTTTCATATCAGAAAATAACAAGTAAATATTATTTGAAGTGCTTGTGCATTTGATTATTCCATCTTTGTATTAGGAGTTCTACAATACTTCAAAGTATGTCTTATGGGCAAAATTTTGTTCATTTACTTGATCTTTTCCATTCAAACTTTGTAGGGGACGGTAAAAAGTTTCCCTTGCAGTACTCACTGGTCCTGAGAGGAGAAGGTATCTCCTGACATTTTTAGTCCTCTTTATAATATGCAAATGAGTAAAATTGGGGGTAGATTAAACATGTGAGGTGCTGATGGGAATAAATTACGTGTTATATTGTTTTGATAGCATCTATTGCTCTTGGAAGATATCGGGTGAAGACACAGTTGCCTTGGGATAGCTTGAAATACCTTATCAGATTAATTGATCTTAGGTATTTTATCGTGACTACATGCATACGTGCCAAACGCGAAGGATTTATTTCATTAACTGAAGGACGGTAGTAATTCCTATTAGGAATTTGTGTGCTACCCTAATTCTATCATAAGGCTTCATTTTAAAACCCTAGTTATCATGTATTTCAACATATTCTTCAGATGCTCTTCGTCTGTGTACTAGAAGAGCCACCTGACCCTTTGACCGGGCGTGGAGCGTCATTCTATGAACTTCACGAAGTTCACATTCATCCTAGTGAATTGGATGAGACACAGGTTGCTCCAAATAACCTGGAAGTTCTCCTCACCTTTGAAACAGTTGCATATGACCCTTTTCCACCTGGTAAGAACTTACGTTGTACAAATGGAAAAGTTTTGTTTGAATGGTAGTCGTTGTTAGTGGTTGTACACTTAGGGAACTTGAAGTCACCTTTGGTTTCCATTAATATTCATCAACAACCTAAATTCGATTTTTGATTTTTTTCAAATTTTCTGCCTTCACTCTATTCTGTTCACTAGGTGTTTTATTATCTTTGAGTTTATTGTTAATCCTCTTACTTTATTTTATTACGTTTTACGAGGTCTGCTCTGTACTTATCGATAGACCAACTTTAAAGTATGTGCTAAATACGGTATTTTGTTGGGATACTCACTATTAAAACTTTTTTTCCAAGCGCATCTTTTAGTTTTTGTCTATATTTTGTCGCAAAAATGTCTCATGCAATGCCTGCTACAACTAGGTTGCAGTCATACAATAGGAATGCTGGAAAACCAAATTCAACTCTGTTACAGAAGACTTAGTAAGCAATTCGCTCTTCCTGAACTCCGAGGTCATCATGAGGGCATCTTCATCCATCAAGTTGGTTCAACCGTTTGCCTTATTTTCACTTAAATACACACAGTATAGAAAAATTAGCAAAAAAAAATTAGAATAATTATCAAATCTAATTATCAATAATTGAAGTAATAACAAATCTACGCTTGATTAATTTTCTTATCTTCGTTCTTCCAGACTGATAGAGACCCTGGAACTGAACTAGTGCCATATACTCAAGATACGGTTATAAGCATTGCAAAGTTGATCTGCGCCAAGTATGAATGCGAGACCAAAATTAAGTCTAGCGTATTTCCGACAAAAAGCATCTCAGGTAAAATAAACATGTTCTAAATTAAAATTAAAAGAAAAATAACACAACAGTCAGGAATATATTTTATGTCTGCGAATGCAATCACAAAATACTTGTTTTAAGGAATCAGTGTAGGAGGTAACAATATTTATTTCAAATGGCGGGCGTTATGATAGTTATCATTAGCCATTTAGCTGACTTCGGGCTTCACAGAAGGAAGGTTCATCAAAGTGGCAGAAAGTCGAGGGGTGGGGAACAGAAGAGCGATTCACAGATGTACAAGAGGCAGACAGACACAAAGGTAGAGAAAAAGGTAAGATAAGTATTGTGGAAGGGGTCGAATATGACAAGCAGTCGGGCCATGGTAGTTTGAAGTGAGAAGTCAACTGCCGATTGATAGACTTTTTTGCCGTATGAGTATACGTTGCCCAGGGTGCACCACGTGGAGGTAAGGTAACAAAATTGAAATTGGATAAATCTGAATGACAATTGAATATTTTTGATACCCAAAATAGACACTTGGGAAAAAAAGTAGCGAATATCTTGGTTAAACGCAGCAAAACGCACTTTGATCCCCAGTAACTCTGCTATGGATGCATCAGCATTGAACATTATGGCAGCTTCATCTTTTTATCCACGAATATTAAATACTTTGACGAGTAACTCGAGTGAGAACTGGCAACTGCTCTCTTAACACCCAAATTTTGCTTTGTTTACACGTGCATTTGTGTGTGCAATTAGTTTCTTCGAAGATAAAATCATAAAGCGATATTAAAATTTTTGTCACTAGTGAAGTGTGCAGTGGATCGCTAGACTAATAAGCAACAACTATACTCAGAAATTTCTATGGCAGATTCTCCCATGTTTTGGAAAGACTCCCAGAACTAGATAAGCTAACGCGAAGATATAGAGGAAATAGAAGTATCGCACCGAACACATTTATTTGATCAGCGGTGACAATGTTGTGTGCTTTACAGGTGGAAAGCAAAGTTGGGGGATTTAAGTCTTGAAAACAATTGAATTTTTTCTGCTAACAACCGATGCTGCACCATCCTAACACATAAAGTTCTAAAATATCAGATAGTGGTGTCACCTTCATCGTAGGAGTAACAGTTCTGAATAAACCCCAATTTACAGCTCAACGGGCATCGCAGGAAAGTAAAATCCAGAGGTATAATAAGCGATGTTAGGTGATGTTTTAAAAGTGCAACTTACAATTTTAGTGGTGCCTCACTCCGTAAAGAACAAAAAGGGAGGAAAAGACGAAGAGGAGAGCAATCCAAAAGTAAGGGAACCATGGAGGGATCCAGAGGAGAATCTACTGGATAATCCAATTTCCAACTTACGAAAGTGGTCTCCACTTTTGAGCTTCAGATTCTCCAATCCGAATGTAAGGCGATGAAATTTCATTTAATCTAAAAGAGTTGGAAAAGGTAATGACAAGAAATGTATTGCTTAAATTTTACGTGTATCGTCCCCCTCCCCCCTCCTATATTATAACTATCATTTAGGATTCCCAGAGAGGAGGAAAATCAAAGTCACAAAAAGTGGAGAGGGAGAAACAAATGAGTGATTTACAGATGTAAAAGTGAGACAGACACAAAGGTAGAGAAAAAGGTAAGCCGAGGTGGGGACTGTGGAAGTGGAAAAATTTAACACACAGTGGGGTTATGTTAGTTCGAAATCAGAAGTCAACTACCGGTTTATGGACTTTTTTTGCCGTATGAGTATATGCTGCCTAGTATACACCACGTGGAGGTAAGTCTATCACACACCCTAGGAGAGCGATATAGAATAGTGGAAACCAAGTTATAGATCTCCCCAACTGTACGTCCTCAGATATCACAAAATGTAGATAGAGTGGGTAACAGGAGGAGGAGAGTGACACTATTCCAAGGGTCAGGCAGTGGGGGTGGGGAGCGTCGCAGGTCGGACGTAGTGCAAGAGCTAAAAGTAGTCAATATAATATGTTACTGAAGGAGTTTGAGTAGAAATCTTATCTTATTTTCGAAATCCGTTTGTTATTGTTATTTCAGCACAGGATTAAGTCCAATTGTTGTGCTTTGCTATTTCATTAATTTAAAACAGCAAACAATTGTTAAATTTTCCAAAATCCCTCCTTTCAGATGGATTGTGAGAAACTAAAATATATGTTCGATGTTACAACTGCTCAGAAGGATGGTCGGGAAAGAGCACTACGAGACTGGACTCAAAACTCTGAACTTTCTACATTTTCGGAATTCCTGTCGATGTTTTACTGGAGGTTAATGAGAGTTAACTTTTTCTATATGCCCTTTCTCACTTGCAAATTTGCACAATGGAGTCCGAACGGTCAGTAACAGATCACATGATGAACATCTGTGGGACATGGTGATTGGTATGGATGATTGTTAATGCCATAGTAGGAAAGTATGGAAATTAAGACTAGGTGGGTTCTCTCCCCCCAATATGAGCTAAGTTGCTCATCGTTTTCGTTTGAGATCATGCTCATTAAGCTTTTCCATTCCATTTTCTCCCATAAGCGTTAGCGTGAAGTATTAGAAGTATCTTGCAAAGATTCTTAGAGGACTCTTTCTGACAATCGCATCTTTTGACGGAAGGAATAAGTTTATTTTACTCAGATCGTTGTGACTTACTTGGCCCATGTTAAAATGAGCTAAATTAAAACTGCGCAAACTTGAAATAGAATCCATAGTCAACAAGCTTATTTACCTTTGATTCAGTGGAATGAAATACATTTATGCAAATACTTGGCGGTCTTATTTACATTGATTTTAAACTGAAAATAGCCATCAGTGTTATTGACATCTATTATTATTATTGCCTATTTACTTCAGGAAACAAGACAGACCTCATGCGATGTATTACGCTCCTGTTTTCTGTGCCGCTCATTCTACAGAATGGAGAAATTCTTTCGGTAATTCTCTATGTTTAGAATAGAAGTTCATTAATAATGCGACACAATTTTAATGGTAAATAAAATTTAAAATACAAGCATGAGCTTGGAAGCATTGTTGTCAAAATGTTCCTCGGCACAAACGATTAGCTATTCGTGGCTGTCAAATTGCCAGACCCAACGGCGAAAATGTCTGTTTTAGAAACCTGTAAAACAGAAAGTGATAACAATTATTAATAGTAAACTATTTATATCAAAAGACAGGGTTTATGATAATTACCATTAACCCTTTAGATGCCTTCGGGTTTCATTGAGGGGGAGTAACAGACAAGGTCACAAAAAGTGGAGAGAGTGAACAGTAGAGTGATTCACAGATGTAAAAGAGACAAAGGCATAGAAAAGAGTAAGGTGAATTCTGTGGATGTGATGGAATATGACCTACAGTCGGGCTATGGCTACTTGAAGTCAGCTGCCAGTTTATAGATTTTTTTTGCTGTATGAGTATACGTTGTACATGGTGCTCCACGTGGAGGTAAGTCTATCTTACTCACCTATAAGTAAAATATTTATTTATATCAGGCGTCTTGATGGTTATCATTAGCCCTTTGGTTGACTTCAGAATTCACAGATGGGAAGGAACATCGAATTGAAAGAGTCGAGAGGGGGGGGACAGAAGAGTGTTTCAAACATATAGATGAAATGTGAGGTGAGTACTGTGGAAATAGTCGAATATGGCATAGATTGATGTGATGGTAGTATGAAGTGAGAAGTCAACTGCTAGTTAATAGACTATTTGCCGCATAAATATACGTTGCCCAGGGTGTCCCACGTGGAGGTAAGTCTATCGCCCACCCCAGAAGTAAAATATAATTCTTTGAATACAATACACCTACTGAGGTGTCGTTTACCAATTAAATTGGTCATTGTCAAATAGCTATTATCATCTCAAAACACTCAGTAATAAATAGGCTTTTTTTCTCATCCAGGTGAAGCAAAGTCGGACGCCATTTTCTACCCATTTCGTGGTTTTACATTTGTCTGGTATGCGAAGTGGTTAAAGCCAAAAGAAACTCAAAACTACCTCTTTTATACACGTGTGAGAACAGTGACCATTTCCATCAAGAGCTCTTCGGGTGATTATATTGGTATGGCTTTCGAGTGCACTGAAGAAGAATGCGAGGTAAACAAAGAACTTGATTTTTTCCCGATTATATGCACTGTAATCTATCTGAAAAGAGTTAGTAATAAGAGAGTTCAATTAAGCATTCAACCGAACGTAGATTAGACAACTCGTGCACAAATCGTTGTGAACGCCTTCTCGGTAGTGAATGCTTTTTTTCAGTTGCACTTCGAGCACAAAATTAATGCAAATAATGGAACAAAAACAACTTATCGACTTCCTGGTAATCAGTCCCTTCTGCAGCCACTTGAAACGCAGGCTTCCACATTCGCGCTTATTCTCGATGGACCTGAATTCATACTCGATAGCAGGAATCTGTTCTACAGACGTCTTCGTCTCATCTGCGATGGTTTGACAGTCATGACAGCGCGATATCGTATTCCAGGGACGATTTATTCCTCCTTGAAACCAGACACATTCACTACTTCTGCAATGCCTTTCTATAAGTCCTGGGGCGACCCCTTTAAGGTCATTATCAGGGTAAGCACAGTTTGAGGCATTGACATTTTATTTCTAATTTTTTGACCATATTACTCATTGTGCTCATTCATGCGTTTAACAGGTACCTGCATTTTTGAGATTTCGGCGTAATTTGTAAAGGGATATTGTGTGTAGACCGAAGTGTTTAAAATTTTATTCTCATCTTATTCTCGAAGTCGATCGATAACTTGGAGTAGTTTTAATGATATTTAAAGCAGGCTAAAGCTTGGCAGTTAGCAGCGCTTAACAGCAAGAAAACTTGATTTTTTGCAACTAAGTTTAGCTTTAATAAGTTTTGTATTCACAAGATAAGAAAAAGACGCAAGCAGTTCCTGAAGACTCAGTCTACAAGCAATAAAGAAGATGCCCATTAAGCTATTGGTTAGTAGAATAGAGAAAAGCTCAATGTAGAAGAGTTAGATGAAAAGGATATAACTAAGACTAACTACTAGGGTCGTAGAGCCTACTCAAATCCGAAGATAGTGCAGGAATCATGGTCTAAACAGGTATTTAAATGTGAAAGTGGCTGAAAGTCTGTAAAGACTCATGAATTACGCCGCGCTAAGCTCATAGTTCGGCTTCCTTATTGGTTCACTTTGGGTGCCAAAGTTTTGCCTAACAAGATTTCGAGATTACTTCTAAGATCTTAAATCAATGAGCACACCCAATTAGTAATTAAGCACAAATAAGCCAGAGAGTCATTATCACCCTCACGATAAGCCTCATAAGCCTCTGAAAATGTTGCTAAATGCCTAACAATATAAAAAGAACAAAATGTATGGTGAAATATATTTATTTATATCAAATGGCAGGCGTTTTGATAGTCATCATTAGCCCTGGAGCGGACTTCGGTGCTTCGCAGAGAGGAGAAGGGACATCAAAGTGACAACTTCAGGCTTCACAGAAAGGAAGATGAACATCCAACTGGTGCTTCACAGAAAGGAAGATGAACATCAAAGTGGCAAAAATCCTTCACAGAAAGGATGAGGAACACCAAAGTGGCAAAAAGTCATACATTGGGAGACAGAATAATGATTCACAGAGGTAAAAGAGACAGACAGACATAAAGGCATAAAATAGGTAAGATGAGTACTGTGAAAGGGCGGAATATGACAAATAGTCGGGCCATAGTAGTTGAAGTCAGAAGTCAACTGCCGATCAATAGACTTTTTTGCCGTATAAGTATACGTTGCCCAGGTTGCACCACGTGGAGGTAAGTCATGGTGAAATATATCGTAATTAGTCTTTTTATTGGCTTCAAATGCCGAGAATTTCAGGGTTATTGCTTATTCTAACCTTCTTCTTGCGTGTTCTATTGAATACCCAGGCTTACAACTGGCCAATGTATGACCTTATAACCAGCGCGACGACGAGGAGAAAACTAGCGTGGACTACGCCTTCTATACCTTGTGAAAAAACATCCAAACTTCCGGTATTTGTTCCACTAGAGACAATTTCTTACCCTGAGGACATTTCCAAATTTATAGAACCTCCAAATTCGGCAACGCAAGTGCCATTAGTCTTTTTCTTGCATACTCAAGTTCACTAAAATTAAAAAGTTAGCGGATTATTTTTTATCAGCCTGGAAGCTAGAAAGTTTCCAAGAGAGTTATTAGTTCCCATGGAGTTCGGAGGGGAGGGGGGGGGGGGGGGGGGGGGGGGGGGGTTGTATGATTCAAACATATTACAAAGCCCTTACATTTAATTGCTCTTGAGAATCTAATTCATTTATTGTACTTTTCAAACTTTAGGACGTTTTACTGGGCCGCTAACTTCCGTGCATGCACTTCGGCTTGCCTGGAAGCTGGAAAATTAAGGAAGGGCAGAGAATACAACAGTCGACAATTCATGTGCACTACCGGTCGACAAGGCAGTGAATTGATCAGTTGTGATCCGTTCATGTCCATGCCAATAAAAATAGAACCGTGGACAGAAAGTTCGTTAAAAATATATTGTTTCTTCTTTATTAATAGCAGTATTCAATAGTGTATTAGGAATTATCTAGTCGAAGGAAGGAGATAACTTTCAGTTATTTAGTGCAATGGTAATGGAATAGGATAGAGTGCTCATTTTATCAAATAAAGTACCAAAATTACACTGAAAACGCATGAGCTATGGGCATAACCGGATTGTAAGGGTTGGATCAAATGTCCATCATGCCTGAAACCACACCTTCGACTTTATCAGTCAGGAAAATGTTGCTCTCGTTCGGGAGCAGTTGATAATTCTGAGTTCATAAAAATTGTCATGCTTATAATGCTCGTATATAGCTCGTGATCGGTGAAAAATGTACCACCATCATCAGTTAGATTGCAAACGATTTCGATTTGACCGAGAGAAATTGTGGTGTAAGTGTTTTACTTTCTAATGGGGATCATTATATAGTTAGGAAAAGCTAATATGAAAGAGACCAAAGTGAAAAAAACGTGAAATATGGATGTGCTAAACAGGCAATCATCATTATTGCAACATTCGAGCGGCAGTGGCCACTTTGCCTTATGGTCATAATCTTTTCAATCTGTTAGCGATATGAGGTTGAGTAAGTGCTCTAAGCTAGCCAATGATCGCACAGAATTCCCATGCCTAGTTCATGATGCACATATGTCTCTATCCTTAAGCTGGAACAAGTTGCTGCCTTATCAAAGTGCCCGGGACTTTGAAACTATTTCGTCTCGATCATTCACTAACGTGAATAAAATGCCCTTTTTTAACATAAAAAGACAGAATGATCTCCGCATCAACCAACATATCTTTCTCACTCCTACATTTGAATGGGCCGCTAGAACTGATAATTACGATTTTATAAACAATGTTTCGTCATATTTCCTTATTTAGTAAATGAAACTCAACGTTGGGAAAAACTTCTCAGTGCCAGATCATGTACATATACAAAATACCTCCTTGCATATGCTCAAATATGGGACGAACAAGATCCTGAGAGTGAGTTTGCTTGCTGTTTCCGACTATGTATTGATTAAACTTTCAGCTAAAGTACTTTAATGACAGTTAATTGGGTTTCTGCGTCTACAATATATATATATATATATATATATATATATATATATATATATATATATATATATATATATATGATCACTAGATATTACTGAGATACAGTTTACTCTATGTCTGAAAGGAGGAAAAGACAGAAGTTCCATTGAAGATTGGAGACCACATCACCGTCGGAGCGATAACATTTCTGTCTCAAATAGTTGTCCACCTGACAGTAGACGTTTGCAACTGGATATTCATAGGGAGGCTGGACAACTTTAAGATAATTGTGAGAATCGCGGTCTAAATAGGTTTTAATTAGAAAACGTCATGTGGGTAAATGACGCACTATAAATGGACACAGGGCTTTAGGAAGCACATAAGCTGGAAATTTGGGCCAATAACGATAGAAATTACCGAGGATTGGGAGAAGTAGCCAAGTGGGCTTATTAACCATAATTCCCTGACTTAGAGACATATGAAGATGAGAATATGTCCTCACTCAGCCAACAGCGTTGTTCTCACATGTTCAGTTCGTGTTCAGCAAGCATGCTGGCCACACTAAACAAGGCAAGTCAGTATAGGCTAGTATTATTATTATCTTAAAAACCTCCAGCTAGTTAGATGGCACCGAAGACTTAGCTTACGGACGTACTTAAGGGTTATCGAGTTCGAATGTCACGCAAAGAACCCTGAAGTATGGTCTGGATAGAGTTAGGGCAGAGTTTCAATATTTCCTTAATAATGAGTATTAAAAAATAGGAAGTTGTGGGACACGTCATCGCATGCGTGTACACATAGGCTTGAGGTGCGGCCGTACAATTTCGCGTACGGACTGAGGACAAGAGCACGCAGCCAATAGCAGCTCAATGCCCCCTTTTTGTTTTACCGGAAGCCGCCATGTGGTATGACTGGGTTCCCTTCCTGTACACACTTCTTGCGTGGTTTATCTACTGAATAAACGTGCTCCGTGCTAAACGTCTGCTTCCTTCATAGCTGGGCTATAGCTTAGCTGGTTCTGGGAGTCTAGCTAGATGTTGGAGAATTTGCCATAGAGATTTCTGAGTCAGTCAGGCTTTACTAAGGTAGCAATCCGCTACAAAGTATAGGTTGGTATTTTTTTATTAAATATTAAAGCACATTAAATAGCCAAAAACTGTTTTTGTTTTAGTTTTCAAATAATTTCTGTTTATTACTTTTAGCACTGGTTACCGGGTGTGGTGGCAGCTTCGGTCAATTAAGTAATATATAAGTTGTTTTAATAATATACATATTTAGAAATGTTTGATTATTTACCGATATGAATGACATTGACAAGGACATGGATATATATATTTAATCAAGAATTCAATTTATTGTTTTCTTCAGTTCGTCACAATTCTCCTGTGAATATCACACAACATGCAGATATAATTTGCTCAGGCTTAACTCGAGTTTCACATTTGAGGTAATTTGAAATCAAATTTACTTTGATTTTTTATTAAATGCAAATTGGTGTCCAAGAGCGCTTATATGAGAGCTCACATTTTTAAACGCTTGCCTTGTTTATTATTTCTAATGTAATCGATGTTTACAGTTATTATTATTACTCTTACTATTATTATTGTCCCGGGGCTAATGGTAAACATCATAAAGCCCGTCATTTCATATAAATAAATTATTATTGTCCTTTAAGATTTCAGAAAAAATATATTCATAAAATATTTGTTTATTGAATAAGCCAAGTAATCATTGTAGTAATATAAATTTATCATGCTTTATCAATAATTTTCACTAAACTTAGTCCTGATTGCCGAGTAAAGATAGACGAACAGGACACAGGAACAGATTTAGTTGAATTGACAGTTTATCCAGTATTCCAAAGCTGTACAACGGTGAGATTAGCTGAGGACGAAATTGTGATGCCTCCGAAAGCACCATTTAGTCCTCCTCGACCCTGTCCTCCCGGCACATTCATGAGCAAAGTTCCACCAATTAGGGTTTGTAATGAAATTACTAAAGCTTGATATTATATTAATAAATTGCCATTTTACTAATAACGACACCTGAAAGATAATAGTTAAAATTACCAATTCACAACTTTAACTATTTTCTATTTATATTTATTCCTGTCTTTATTGGAATTCGAAGTTATTTCTTCATAATTTATTTGAATATTGATCGTGTCTATAGTGGTTGAATGAATATTCGTACAATGCTTAATATATTTTAATTAATAATGGTTGGATACTTTTCTTTTCATGCCAGTGACATTAACCACTGTTGAATGAAAAAATTAATGTCGTATTTCAGTGTGAACCATGTCCAGCTGATACATTTTCGGATCAAGATACAGAGCCTACAGATTGCCTTCCTTGTAGTGCTATGCGTAGTACTACTCATGGTTCGGCAATGTCGTCATCTTTACATTGTACTAACCCTCTCCTCGATCAAGAACGGGAAGTAAGTCAACTTGAAGTGCATTTGAACAATGAGCGCAATAACATGTTACCTGATTTCCTCCACTAGTTTTATTCTTAACATAAGTTTTATTGGCCCAGCAAAGAGAAAATGTATCTGAAATATCGTGTGTTCAACAATCTTATTGGTAAATAAGTATCTTAACACTAAATATTTACTTTTAAAAGGGGACCAAACTTTCTCTTTTCCTTAACTTCTGAACTCCTCCACTAGACTTCGTAGGTTCTCTTTGGGGCTCCAGTGTTCACCTTACAGGGGTGAAGGAGCTAACTCCATTCTATGAATTTAGCAACCTTTAAGGCCATAACTTTTGGTCACTGTGGTGTCTAGATATTATAATCCAAGATATAAGTAAAAATCCTCTCCAAATATATCAGCAAAATTCCTTATTTACATCGTATGGACCTTTTGTACATATCGACATAACAAAAAATTTTCATGATCTACTTAGATGGAATCTGCTCAGTAGGAGTTCACGCCAAAGTTTCTGGAGTTTTCCCATTGTATTGGATTACTGAACCTCCACTGACAAAGAACATAAATGGAATATGTATAAAAATTAATATAAAATTCTACCTATATCTAAATTATTTAACCTAAACCTGACCTACTGAAGTTGATTGGATTATGAAAGATGCTGATAATGCCTGAGGGCAATGCTTTGCCACCTCCTAAGTTCGCCTTAACCTCATTTTCAAAAGAACAACAGGTGTAGGATGCTATTTATCAGTCACTTTTCCACTTATTATAACTCCGGATCTGGATGAATAGCTAAAAAACATGGCAAACATTGGCGGTGGTAGAAAGGATAAAAATGATTTCTTGTTTTAGCGGCTTGTACGTAAATTCGCGAGTCGAAGTCCTCCAGACATGTTACTTCTCTACCCACCAATTGAAGATTTTGATTTGTTTGGCAACGGTAGCATTTTGAATGAGACAGAATTGATGGACTACCTATCGCCCGATCCATTCTTGTTGGACCAACAGAGAGTAGCTGTAGACTTATTCAAGGTTCATTGAATGATTTGATGGGAGATACTAACTAAAGTAGAGATTTCCTTAAAATATCTTTTTTTGAAATTTCAGGCAATAACACAATTGACATTTTCAGATAGAGAGATTTTCGGGATGATTTTGATTGCCATTGCTCTAGCAGTCATAATAGCACTATTGGTGTTTATGGTCGCCATTACAGGTCACCGAACATCATACAGAGAACATCAAGAGTCCCTATTCATTCGAGCTGAAAAATGGATAATACACCGCTTACATAAACTCTGGCTTAGAGTAAGTAATACTAATTATTATTCCTAAGCTGTTATTTTAAAAATTATATATTCAATATTACCATATCTTATTGGTTTTATTATTATTATTATTATTGTTATTGAAGATTATAAAACTGGATATGTCAAATTGAACACTTTTAGTTTCGTCGGTTTTTCACTAAATTGTTCCATCGTCGCCGCGACAATCGTCCGTCATGGATAAGACGAAAGAGTATGGCGTTGAAATCAGGAAATATATATAAAATTCAAGCAGCGCAAGCAGGGGAAAACGAGGCTAATTACTATTATCAGATGCGCATAAAGTTGAAAAACATAATGCTTGCCGATCCGAATTTCGTGGAGCGGACTGAAGGAGAAAAGAATATGAATACTCGGCAATCTATTTATGCTGAGTTCAAGGGGGGTGTTCCTGATATTCCAGATTACACTCCAATTCACAAGATGAAATCGTCATTAAGAAAGTAGAATAAATGCCACAGATGTATTGCTATGGATGTTTGATGTTTATATATCTATAATTAGAAAATGCATGTTGATTGTCGAGGTTTCATTTTATTATTTCACACTCAGCTTTAATTATAAAGACCAACATTTACAACTAAATTCAAAGCATAGACAATGGAATCATTCAAGTTTAGTAAAGTCTTATATAACGGTTAAATATGCGCCAATAAGAATTAAAGGGCAACTTACTACCCGTTCAAATAGGAGAATATATAGTTGCTTTATGCAATAAGTCTTGTCTTCGAATCAATCAGCGTTAAGTAAATGGCCTAGACTATTCTGCCTAGATAGCAAAATAAGCAACCAACAATAGTGAAATATTAAAGCTTAGCAAAATTAATCGTGAAAAAATAGAATAGGTACCTGAGAGTGAGATTTGGTAGGATTAATCAAGGTAACGACGGAGGTAAATCGTTGACAACGTATTGAATTAAGACTTTCCAGCGTAATATTGAAATAGATTAAGTGAATAGAAATAGACATACTTACAAATACCACTGACATAGATGTTTTAAGAACAAAAAATACAGAAAAGAAAATTGAATCGGATATCTCTAGATAGCGGAAAGATATAAATTAAAAGGGAATATAAATACAAAACGGTTGGCTTATAAAAACGCGACTAAATATAATGTGAAGAAAAATATGAATATAGCGTTTTTACTCTTTAGCTAATAGACGATAATGTAATCAAAAACGAAATTTATTTATTTATTTAAGACAGTCAACCTTGACAGTTTTACGTTATCAAACGTGGGCAACAACGCTTGCTCGCTAAATTAAATAAGCTATTAGAATTAGATAAATTAACTCAGATATGCCAGGTGGCATAAAATGTGGTAACCTTATGCACTTTTATATTTAAAAGGATCACGATTTAAGTCTATTACAAAGTCAGGTCATGTCCAGAATGTACACAACACCCTATGTGAAGATGTTTATAAAGAAGTAAATTTGGATAATAATTACGCATTCATTTAGCTTTCAAACCTCCAAACTGCAAATCAGATGAGCAATGAACTAGTGCAAAAAACAGTCAGCGAACTTAAGTAAATATAATTATTGGTAAAATATTTTAGATGTCAATTTCTCCAGAATTATTCAGCTTTCGGATTATTTTGCAAGAATAGTCAAAATTTTTTGAAAACAAAAATTAAGGTCCTTGTTCGTTTGCTTTAAGAAATATTCAAAATTAGGAAAAAAAATCATTATAATTTTTTATATAGAGTATATGCAGATATCAGTGCAATTCGAACGACACAAACAAAATAAGTCGTGGTACTCAGACTCTATACCGAGACTCTGAAGCACAGACCATTCCCTACTCTCCCGAATATACAATTCCAGTTGGTAAAAGCCCACGGATTCTTCATCTCGCTAATCTTAAATATGGCAGTGGATTGCCAGTCGGGCTAAAGGAACTTGATAAAATTGAACGGGAAGAAGAGAGACGAGCAATGGAGGCAATAATTGCTACACTTCCATTGAAAGAGAGAATTCGAATGCGTCGTAATTTCGAGGTCGAGGACTGGGAAAAAAGAGCTCTTGAAATAGATGCGTAAGTATATTTGTCAATTAGGGCTACCAACTCATTTCATTGTGAAAGAACTAAGTTGAACCCCTCTTTCCTTGAATGTAGTCTTCAGGAGCTTCGATTTCAGGTTATAACTCAGCTTATGTGTAATCAACAAAAGAATCGTGAGGCAATAAATAACAAGAAACTTCACAGGTTACTGGTTCAACGAGAAAAACAGAAAGTTAAAGCTATTGAAAAAATTCGCTCAAAATGCGCTGAGGGTTTGCTACAATTTTAATTTCTGAATTTCAAACTCTTTACTTAATTTACATAAGTAACATAGCTTAATATTCTATTTACTAGAAATCCGTAGAATGATTTACAATAGGGAGAAGAAACAACGCGGTCCAAAACCCGACATGATCGATCTATTTTCAGAGCCCTGCTTGCCAACGCTCCTTTCTGCTCCTCGGAAAGGGGGTAAAGAGGGTATATTCAAAGTTCGTAGCCAGTTCCTTGAAACTCTCGAAGGTGATTAGTGCTATTTATATTTCCCCTTTTGCGTTAATAATTTATTAAGCTATTATTTTATTGATTGATAATATTTGATTATTCGAATTTTCACTCCCAATACCCCTAAAGCATATATACATATATATTCGCTCTGAGTAGAGTGGTAGCGCTATAGAACTCTCTGGTGGAAGGTGTGAATTAATCCTAGAAGTCACTGTTTGTTCATTTCGCGCACTTAGTGGGTGGCAACTGATTTTCGGCCCCGTGTCCCTTGACTTTACAAAAAGTCGCAAAATCGTCAAACTCCGTACTTTTATTGCTAATCAGATATAAATTAAAGATTTCATGGGGTTTTAATGTTGCCCTGTTTTATAACAGGTCTTTCGGAAATGGAAAAGTTAATTTCTGACAAAACGAAGAACATTCAGATAGACATCAAGACAGCTTCAAAGTACAACAAAGACGGTTCTCTAAAGCAGTTTGCTCGTTGGCAGAGCAAGCTGGAATCCTTGCATAAGGTAAGCATTTGACAACCTAAAAACATATTTTCCATTGAAATTGTCAGTTTTTCAATTTATAGGTGCTTTTTTATTTTTACATTTACAGTACATGGAAGCCCAACGCTGTACTGATACCGAACCACCCAAGCCTTTCCGCTATCTATTCAGAATTGAAAAGCACCCACCTCGACCTCTTACTCCTTCGATTCCAGAAATTGACGTAAGTGCGATTTTCGTTTATAAAAAAGATGATTGTACTGGCAATAGCATAGTTTCGTCCTAAAACAGTTCCATGAAAATGCTTGAGAAGCCCACTAGAGGTTAATTTTAAATGAAATTAAATGGATCAAAGTCACAAGTACTGTAGTGATTTGCAGAAACCAATAGAGTGATAGCCACCAGCATATACGTCTGTCCCAACAGTGCTGAATGATTTGATCAACATCGGTGTACATTTATTGAAAGGACTGACTTTGCCTAAAATGCTTTTATAATTTAATAGATACATGTCGACATGGAGTTTACAGAGCATTCATCTTTTTTCCTAAAGGAGCATCACAAAATGCTCCCTTAGTGACCTTGTTGTGCCACATAACTACCAAATACGGATGTCCAACGTCTGGAATTGCTAAATATTTCACCAAGAAGTCGCTTAATTTGCCATAATTTATGAGCCTAATTTAGGCCCAATTGCATCATATTGGCTTAATAAACGGACTCCATTTCGTTCATACCTAAATGGAAACGTATAGCCGAGTTAGAGGGAGTCAATGCGATGATTAGAGAAGAATGTAGACACTGAGGAAATGTGTTCTGAGTCAAGAAATTCACTTGTAAGTTAATAAATAGGAGGTGGGCAGTTGAAACGTCTTCGAGCCAACATTAGTATTAATGAAATTTTAACTTGGAAAGATCACACTTGAAATATTCTTGATATCTTAAATAATAGCTTTATATATCTTTTTTATTTAATTAATATTCTACAAAGTACAGCCAAGATATAGGGGGGGGGGACTAAAAGTTAAGTCTATCAAATGTGATTGTTATTTTTCTTGGAACCAGTTATTTCTGCCCAAATTTTAGAAATCAAAAGAAGAGGTTAATGTGGCAATACTCAATTTGCAAAGACTAATCCGTGGTCGCGCTATCCAAACCATGATGCGCGAGGCCAGGCTAAGGCGACAGCTCCTAATCGATGAACTACGATCTACTCATGCCTTAGTTAAAGACGAGCGAGCCGAGAAACGCCGTCAAATGCTTCAAATTCGAATAGAGCAGACTCGATTTGAGAATCTCAAATATGAGGTAAGCAATTGAAAATATTTAAATAGACATCTTCCCTTTGGTGTTTTTAATTTTAACATTAATATACTTCCTTTGGTAGAACGATAAAACTCACGAAATTCTTGAGCGACTAGATACCACAGTTCTTGGAAATATGTTAGATCTCCTGAGTAAAGAACTTGATCGACTGATTGTGGATCAACGACTTAGTGAGTTTGTTCATCGTGCTCGGGAGGAACGAAGAATGCGAGAAGTTGAGGAGAGTTCAAGACGTCAATGGGAATTACGAAGAAGGCGTGAGCAAGAAGAGTTCTTCAAACAAGTGAGCTTATTAAATGTGATAACTTAAACTCTTAAGCGCTTGATATATGAAGGGTGTTGATCGCTTTTCGAATTTAAGCATTTATCCAATTTATGCAACTTTCGATGAAAGACAATTGTGGAGTATTTATTACCTTAGTCGAATTGTTGGGGTTACTATAAAGTGAATATCCCATTCTTTGAGAAACCGAATAGCATGGTAAATAAATAATGCCAAAACTCAAATGAGCTGAAAGTCATAACGATTTCGCCCATATTCAGAGTCATTGATATACCACATGGTAAGAGCTTGCTGTAGCGCCAGTTAAATCAATATCCAAAAGTCACTAAACTATAAACTTCGATTTTGTTTAAATTAACAGCCCGAATATTCATTAACTATTTAAATTCTCGGTAGATATAAGTGGGACCCGTTATTTTGATAGTTCGTTTCCCTCACCTTAGAAAATCGATAATGAATATATCCCTCCTTCTTTCTAGCAGGAAGACTTACCAATTTTAGCGTTCCTAATAAATATAAGAGAGCAACTTTGGGTTGTTTCTTATCTGCTAAGATTAAAATGTAATAAATAACTTGGAATTTGCAAGTTGCATGTAAATAAGTTTTAAAAATTAACTTGAGATGGAGACGATTATGTCAGAATGGGATTTTAATTTTTTGTTATTAGAAACATTTGTATAACTGAAGAAAAATGTGAGGTTGCTGGAGTTTTAATAAAACCATGGACATCGATGTCAGGAAAATATAGGCTAACTATTTGAGTAAGGTAACAGTTTACAATGTTATTTAATAAAATTTATTTATATCGAATGGCAGGCGTGTTGATGGTTGTCATTAGCCCTTTAGTTGGCTTCATGCTTCACAGAGGGGAAGGAACATCAAATTGAAAAATTCGAGAGGGGGGGATGCAGAAGAGTGTTTCAAAGATGTAAGAGAGACAGACACAAGGGTAGAAAAAAGGAAAGGTGAGTACTGTGAAAGTGGTGGAATATGACTTACGGTGGGGTGATGGTAGTATGAAGCCAGAAGTCAACTGTCGGTGAATCGGCTTTTTCGCTGCATGGATATAGGTTGCCCAGGGTACACCTCGTAGAGGTAAATCTATCACTCACCCCCTAATTTAATAAAATCGTTTATTGTAGAATAAAGGTTAGAATATGATTCGATCTTGATCTTTCCTCAGAATTAAATGTTACCATAATGGTATAAATACAAATCTTCTTGTAAATATAAATATAAATATAAATATATATATATATATATAGCACTTTCTTTCAAAGCCTCTTCAGGTCAAAGATTGCCGTGTGTTGTGACAATAGCATTGTTAAGCCAATTCCGATGCCATAAGTCTATAAGATAAGTTTAAACGTGATAATTTTCGGTCGGAACGTTTTACTGCGATTTCTATCCCCTCTGATCAAATGCAACTTTAGCTTGGAAAGTCATGAGCTCTGAATGAAATGTCTGTAACTTTGAAAGCACATTTTCCTTCATTCAGGGTCCTTTCCCCGTGATTTAAAGGAAGTAGTTAAATTATAGCGTCTTTTAAACTCCCCCGCCCCCAAATTTAAATAGAGTCGCAAAGTCCTTATGAACTCTTATTAATATAATTTTTTATAACTCCATTCTTTACCTCCTTCAGATTCTTAAAGTGCACCAGGATACAGCTGATGGATATTTTGAAGCTCTTCTCAGTTATGCCATGGAATATTCAGCAGAACTGATAGCCACTGATGAAATTGAGGAACTTGCCAAACAGTGGACAGTAGACGTCAAGGAAACAGAACAAAATCTGACTCATGAAGAAGAGGCTGCTGAATTAGTCTACAATTTCCTTATTCCTGAGGTATGGGTAGACTACTTAAGTGTTTAATCAATAGCCAGTTATTATCAATTTCTTCCAAAAGAGCCCGATGTATTAATTGATATCTTTCCTTAGAATTCACTTCTTGTTAACAGTTCAAGTATCGTATTTCAAAAAATTTGATCAGATGCATCACGCATCCCGTCCGCCTGATTCGTTTGAATGGATACTGGCGCCTAAAAAGCATATCCAAGTGAAGAGTTGAAAGAGAATTTTCTTTTTTGATTAGATTTATAAGGTTTTCCTTTTGTCGAAGGTTATTTTAAATATAAGTTTTGACATTCCTTATATAAACCTCATTGAATACCCATATTTTGCTTTCTAAATGCAACATGATTTTAATTCTAAAGACTTCGACTATGCATTTTACGTCAATCAAAGAACTATGGAAGTAGTGAATTGCCGGCATTTATTTGTGTTTAGCTCTCATGAATAAAATTCTCTGATTGAATTCTCTCACAGGCGTCTGTGAGCTATTCCAGTGACCCCACATTCAGTCTCAGGAACTCAATTCGGAATTTGATCAGCAGTTTATTTTCCAATGATTCATCTAAAGTCTCATTCAGTGGGTATAATTGAGAGCTTACACACAAATAATAGGTTCAAAAATCAAGCATTAAGAGATTTGCAATTTCCAAAGATCCTATGCACTATTCGCGTTAAACAAGCTGATGGCAGCCTTGAAGGTAGGGAGATCTGTTCGTCTATTTTATAAATTTAGTCGTGTATACCATTTTGACAGTGTTTCAGTAAATCAATTTTCATCACTCAAAATACAAAGTTCCACTTTAAAGGAAATAAATAACGAACATTGAAATTTTATTTATATCAAATGGTGGAATATGACATACAATGGGGTGATGGTAATTTGAAGTGAGAAGTCAACTGCCGGTTAATAGACTTTCTTGCCGTATGAGTATACGTTGCCCAGGGTGCACCACATGAAGGTAAGTCTACCGCACACCCCTTATATGGAAGATATAAATACCCTTCACCCCTCAGTGAAATTCAAAATTGCTAATTTTCAGACTAGAAGTGACCAATATAACATTGTATGAATTTCTGCTCCACATTAGTAAACACCAGTATTAAATTCGAACCACCAATTAATAGGCGTTAGGGAAAGGCAAATTGTCATATAGTAAAACGCCGTTGACAACACTGCTCATAATTTCTTTTAATGCAACCTTTACTGCAGCGCTGTTCAGGTCTGGGAGTTGTATATAATTAAACCAATTATAAAGATTAGTAAAATGACTTAAACCTGAGCTGAAAAATTGCAAATAAAATCTCGAGTTCCCCGAATCAAACTCCTCACAATTATTATCCTAATACACTCCCTGATTTGTTTTAAAACGAAGTCATTAAAGCACTTGTTTATCCATTTCTTCCAGAAAAAAATTTCGCTGATGAATTCTAAACTGCCCAACTATTACCAAAGTTGAACATGATATTCCATGTGTTTAAGAAAATTTAATGAATTACAATTCTCCCTTATTTCTTGAAATCCTCACCAATTCAAATCACTTATCAAAAAAATTCTAGGCACACTTGACTTCAATGGAGGTTAAATGTCCCAAGGCCCCTCTTTGTGGGAACGACCACCCACCTCACTCAATTTGTATCGATTAGTATCGATTTCACAGTCTCTGAGTTGGGAGAAGTCCACACGAATTTCAAGATATTCATTTTCATACACTCGATGCTCAATTAGAATTGAAGAATTATAATTTCTTCAGTTTGTATTCACTGTTTATTGCAATTTCCCTGGGAGTGTTCTTTTCAGTGATTTTTCGCGTTTTTGTCCCAGGATTACGCCAAAATGCATGTGCTAACACTTACACTTTTCCAAAGTGCACAGAGTTGAAAGCAATTCTTGCAATTTGCACATGCCGACTTAGTGTATATTTTTTCTAGTTAATTAAAATTCAGAGGGTGTGATTTTATAAAACGCCACTGAGATTTGAAATTTTACGCATTTTCTTGCTTTTAACTTGCTGGAAATGTCATATAATGCTATGTAACTTGTTAATCTTGGCAAAGAAACTGACACCCAACTGTCTTAAAATGAGCAATGATTTGAAGGTGTTGCTAAGATGTTACGACTCGAACTGACTTAAAATGCACTTTAAATTAATAATTAAGCATGTTTTAAAGTTGGATTTGCACAGAATACTACCACATTAAGAAGAATATTCAGATCACTAGTTAGTGTTGACTAACGTACCATTTCATTGTAATTAACGCTGGTCATCTAGAGGTGTACTTCATGTGATCCTCTCATAAGAGGGGCTCGAAATGCTTCAAATGTGCTCAAATAAATTGCTGTTAGGATTTCTTGCATTTAGGAAGTAACTGTTTGATGTTACTGCTTGGAATCGCTTTATCTAGTAAAGATATGGCAATGAGAGCTGGTATGATCAAACATAATTGCCTATCCATTTCCCTCTAATAGATAATGTTACGTCATTTATTTTTTAAAATTCATCAGAAGGTAACTATTTTATGCATATATCTAGGTTAATCGACGCTTCTATCGTGAAGAACTCCAACGCCAAGAACGTAAGTATCTGAATGCCGCGCATCAAGAAATATTCGACGAGCTTGAATCCAACCAATTGAGTGCTCAAATCCGTGGCTACCAGGAGTTGAGGATAGATCAAAGTGTATCGGTGGATGATGAAGCGATCAACAATGAGATGATGGCACCAAATGCTGACGAGCAAGTCGAGGACTCTTCTTTAGATGCGAAGTAAAAAAGTGTTCCAACCACCTCTATTACCAACACTTATTAGTCTGAAGATCTATTCGCAAACATACTCACAATTTGAAGCATCTTAACAGCGCGAAATGCGCAAAAGAGTTGGTAATAAATCATACAGAACTCTTCTTTGACATATTGTTGCTCTCTTTTCGCCAATGATGAAAGGAGGCTGATGAAATGAAAGTGCCATCTTCTGTCGATTTGACAGAACTACTCAAAATGCTATCAGGACATTGGGTAAATTTATATAGGGAAGTTCTTCGCAATACAAATTCATCTGCGAACGCTGAGTATTCTACCTAGTATTACTAGTTAAAGAGGGGACAATATTGTTCTAGTTGCTCATCAAGGTGGCTTTACTGAGCATTCACTGGCCAACCAACCGTAGGATCAGTTCTCATAGAACTCGCTAAGTGGTGCTGATGAGCCATCTTACGGGCTAATACTGACCAACATACAAGTGAGAGAATGTGAGTTTCTCGATAGATTAGCTCCAAGCCATATCAAAGCGTATGATTGGAGATTCTTATATGCGCTCATAAATACCTTCCATTCACATTTTCCATTTTTTCGGAGGAGTCATTTTGAGGCCCGGATTTAATTAATATCAAGGTATTTTGATGTTGACTTTGTGTGACAATAATTGAATTGTTATGGTGAATGTTTGAGAAACAGTGTAAAAGCCACTCATTATCTTGTTTACAAGGACAAAATTTTTCACACGAAATCCTTGTGAATTCTTTGGCATGAGCCTAGAATCTTGACTCTTTACAGTAGATGCAAAAATTAGCTGAAAATTACAGTTTAGTTGTGTGAAATATGTGCGCGTTTTGCAAGTCACATCAGCTCGCTAATGGTATATACTTTGCTGTCAATTTCTGATCTTATATTTGGTGTTGTAATAAGTAAAGCTTTCTAGCCAATTGAAAATTATTATATATAAAATTTCAATTATTTTAAATAAATAAGCATAGTTATTGTGGTATTAAAAGGCACACTTCAGTAGTTGTGTCAATTTCAGCTGAGAGACAAGGACCTTAACTGTGTGACATCACTAATTTCTGAAAGAAAAACGAGGGTCTGTGGAAAAACTATGTGATTCCATTAATTTGTAAGTAGCAAATGAGTTAATCAACAAGTTAGTCCTATCACAGGAGTCGATTTTTCTTTCAGTGAACAGATCATTTGGAAGTGATCTCAATCTACATGGATCGTTGGAAGTAAACGTTGCGGGATCTTGTTACTGTAACATCAGATAGTAACGAACCTTGACTTTGACGTAAAGGTGATATGAATATGAGCAAATCTTGCCTCGAATTTTCTCCTGATTTTCTCACATTTTGTAGACATTAACATTCCTTAAAATGCTTCTAAAATTGAATCGATAGCCCTTCATTCCTAACTATTGTGCTCAAATTAGCTTAATTTCTTTTTTATCGTTGGAAACATTTCTTATCAACGTTTAGTATTAGTTTAATTCTTGGCGATAATTCAATAGGTAACAAGTCCAACAAATTTTCGCTTTTTTAAATGTAAAACACCCCATTACTATAACCAAATATTTCCTTTTTAAAAGGATTTACTTTTAATAAATCGATTCTGAGTTAGCTTGATCGTAAATAATAAACTAAAATCATTAATACGCTTTCATTCTTCAAATAATTGCCTGTGCGATAGACTTACCTCCGCGTGGTCCACTCTGGGCAAAAATGCCTATAAACCGATAGTTGAATTCCGACTTCAAACTACCATGACCCCACTGTATGTCATATGCCACCACTTACACAGAACTCATCTTACCTTTTTTTCTACCTTTGTGTCTGTCTGTCTCTTTCGAATCTGTGAATCACTTTTCTGTTCCCTCTCACCACTTTTTGCGACTTTGATGTTCCTCCTTTCTGTGAAACTCGAAGTCAAATGAAGGGCTAATGACAACTATCATAAAGTCTGTCATTAGAAATAAAAAAATTCATCAAATAATTAGTCTACATTCGTATCAGGGCCAGAAATCAAAATGAAATATTTAAGTGTACCTAAGCCCAGCTTCCGTGGTTGGATTCGAGAGTTTGCCGATCACTTGATTTGATTTGCTTGTCCATTTCACACCAGGGTTCATAGAGGTTATATGAGGTGAGTTAAGGCGTTTTAAGCAATAATTATATGTGAGTTTCAGTTGTTTAAAGGTATTAATGTGTAAAAATTATCAAATATTCTTAGCCATGAGAAGATTCTACAATTTTGATTGAGAAAACGATATTCCTATTTCTCTTAAGAGCAACTTTTAGCGATCATTTCGCCTGGAAGGATGAGATTCTCCATCTAATGGCTGAATGACAGGGTTGATGTTTATGCAGATTACATAAGTGTGAAAAGATTCAATAGTAAAGTCATTACAATTGTAGGGGGCAATTAACTGTTATTCTATCGAATTGGTCCAACTTACCCGATTTTATTTTGATTGAACTCTAGTGAACTATGATATATTGAAAGTTTAATTATATCGAATGGCAGGCGTTTTGATGCTTATCATTAGCCCTTTAGTTGACCTCGGGCTTCACAAAGGGGAGGAGGAACATCAAAATGAATAAAGTCGAGAGGGGGGAGGGGTGAAACAGAAGAATGTTTCAAAGGCGAAGGTTGAAAAGGTAGAAAAGGATGAGGTGAGTACTATGCAAGTAGACGAATATGACATGCATTGGAGTGATGGTAGTTTGAAGTCAGAAGTCAACTGAAGGTTAATAGACTTTTTTTGCCGTATGAGTATGCGTTGCCCAGGGTGCTCCACGTGGAGGTAAGTCTATACTCTATACTTCTATACTCTTTTTTTCTTACAATGGTTTATACTATGGGACACGTTATCGCGTTTTCGCCATCGTATGCTTGCATTTCTGCTCGCCAGGATTGGGAGGTGCGGCCGTACAACTCTGTGTGCAAGCCAGGATTGGGAGGTGCGGCCGTACAACTTTGTGTGCAGTTCGCCAGGATTGGGAGGTGCGCCGTATAACTCTGTGTGCAGCGATCGTACAAACAGGTGCGGCCTTACAACTCTGTGTGCAGCGACTGTACAAACAGTGATCATAAAGTAACCTCCCTAATCCCCATCCTGATCATGAGTAGCTCCCTGCGTGTACTCTTGATCCGCAATACCCGTACTGAATGAACGTTCTCCGTGCTACACGTCCTAATATGCTCACTGAATAGACGTGCTCCGTGCTACACGTCTGATACCCGTACTGAAAAAACGTGCTCCGTGCTACACGTCTGAATCCGTACTGAATAAGCGTGCTCCGTGCTACACGTCTGTTTTCCCGTATCGAATAAACGTATTCCTTGCTACACGTCTGTTTTCCGCTACTGAATAAATGTTCCGTGCTACACGTCTGTATCCTCTGTAGAATAAACGTGCTCCGTGCTAAACATCTGTTTCCTTTATATGCAATATACGTACCGAATAAACGCATTTCGTGCTACACGTCAGTTTCCCTTATAGCTGGACTATAGCTTAGCTATTCTGGGAGTCTAGCTAGATGTAGGAGAATCTGCCACAGATATAAACGCGCTCCGTGCTACACGTCTGTTTTCTTTATAGCTGAGCTATAGCTTAGCTGTTCTCTAGCTAGAGGTTGGAGAATCTGCCATAGAGATTTCTGATTCCTAGCTAGATGTTGGAGAATCTGCCATAGAAATTTCTGAGCCGGTAGCTAGATGTTTGAGAATCTGCCATGGAGATTTCTGAGTCGGTCTAGATGTAGGAGAATCTGCCAAAGAGATTTCTGAGTCAGTAGGAGGACCTGCCATAGAGATTTCTGAGTCAGTCAGGCTCTACTAAGGTAGCAATCCGCTACAATACGATATCCCACAGTTGGTGAATAGTAAATATAGGACAGATTGAAAAAATATAAGTTAATAAATCCCTATAGGCTGAAAGGACCCAAAGTAAAATGTCTATCTGTTATGATATGTTAAAAGGGACGTGCATTAGACTTACCTGCACGTGGTGCACCCTGGGCAACGTATACTCTTGCGGCAAAAAAGTCTATTATTCGGCAGTTGACTTCTGACTTCAAACTACCATCACTCCAATGCACCTCACCCTTTTCTACCTTTTCAACCTTCGTCTTTGAAACACTCTTCTGTTCCACCCACCCCCTCTCGACTTTTTCACTTTGATGTTCCTTCCCCTCTGTAAAGCCTGAAGTCAACTAAAGGGGTAATGATAACCATCAAAACGCCTGCCATTTTAAATAAATTGAGTGACGTATCTTTCATGACATGCCGTGGGGATCTCATTAAAGAGTAAATCAAAAACTGCCGAATCCTAAAGTGAAAGGATCAATGACAAGCGTTGAAACCCATAAGGCATGTTTTGAGTTATACCTCAAATAAATGCGGTTGAGTTTGTCTAACAGGCACTGCCTCTTTATCAATTGTGACCGCCTTCTTCCTGACCCAGCAGTCTTGTATTATGAGTCTGATCTGAGTATGGTAGAGCTATTTGACACTTAAAGCTAACTGTCAAACACAAAAATTCTGGGTTCTAACGGAATTTTTAATTGCATGTTTTTTCGCAGCAAGCGCAATAATTCTGTTTATTCTTCACGTATGAATTGGTTTATTACCTAATCTGAAAAAATTACTTATGCTGTGACTGTGGTAATTCAAAAAAAGCGAATTTGAGACTTCTCATTCTCCTTCTTCTCTCATCCCAAATAGTGGGAATTTCATGATTAAGAGTGGGAATTTCTATCACAAAGACACTTTTTTCCATCCAAATTTTTATAGAGAATTAAGCGCTGACGAATCGGCATTCCTGTTAGACACATCTACTAATATCCAAGATAATTTATTTATTTATATCAAATGGCAGGCGTTTTGATGGTTATCATTAGCCCTTTAGTTGACTTCAGGCTTTACAGAGAGGAGGAGGAACATCAAAGTGAAAAAAGTCGAGAGGGGGGGACAGAAGAGTGTTACAAAGATGTAAAAGAGTCAGACAAAAAGGTAGAAGAAAGGCGAGGTGAGTACCGTGAAAGTATTCGAATATGACATACAGTGGGGTGATGGTAGTTTGAAGTCAGAAGTCAAGTGCCGGTTAGTAGACTTTTTTGCCTTATGAGTATACGTTGTCCAGGGTGCACCACGTGGAGGTAAGTCTATCGCACACCCCTATTTTCAAGATTAAAAAAT
>UZAE01012404.1:0-42896 GCA_900617975.1 Rodentolepis nana | reverse complement strand
CATAAAGTTTTTACTATTGTTTGATGTTCTCAATGGTTCCATTATTTAATCTATATAATGAATGCCAATTGGTTATCTGAATCGCAAATAGATGATCATTACCTGAATCATTATGACAAGATTTCTCAATAGATGTGCTATTCACCACGCAATTGCCACTTTCTGTAGAAATTTGACGACTGTCTATTGCCCCGATAGGAAGCCGCGCCAAACCGGAGACATCTAAGAATTTTGCTTCAACAAATCAGTGTTACATGAAAATGACAAACAGATAATACCATTACTTCTGATTTCCAATTTGCTGTTGCGTCGATTATTGAACATGTAAATTCTGTTAAATCTATACAAACAGTTTAAGAGAAGTATTTATTTAGAAAAGGAACAGAACAAAAATAGTAACAAATATTTGACTATGCGAAAGCTTGCAAACTTTTATATATCTCTGATATTGCATTTAAGTTTCGACGGTGAGCTTGCTTTAAATACAAGGCAGGTCGTCAATAAGTAAGGTATGATTGATGTGCATATATGAGAGAAATAAAAAATGAAGCAAATAGATAAATAAATTTATTGCTGCGAGTCGCATTCATTATCTGATAGCACATGCATTTCCGATGGTTGCTGTGGTTTATTCGCTATTTATAATAATTCACCAAATATTTTTTTATTTTTTTGAGTAAAAAGATGTTCTATAACCAAAGATACATTCATCGTATATGCCTGAATTCATTACTGGTTCTTGTACTCTTAGTCTAAAGAATACATTTTTAGATGAAGCATTTGTTTATATCCCAAGAGATTGAAACATTGTCTTTATTTTTAGGCCTTAAGTTCTATTCCATGTACTCTTTACATCAAAAATTTGGGAAGGTTTTCGATCAAATTGAATTAAGACAAGTTTGGTACATTTATTAGTTTGAAGCAAATCATTTTTGAAAACCAAAACAAAAACTTAGCAATTTTGTGCTCAAATATGATATAAACGCCTGTGAACCTACAATATAATTAAAATTATCCCTTATATACTAATGATTTAAATCAGTGTTTCACTATTTAAGGTCTTTTTATAAGAAGGAAAAGAAATTATGTCTCCCGTTGAAATCTAATGCTGTGCGTCCAAATATATTCGATAAATAACTGCGAATTCTTTGAATTCCATAGGCAAATTGCTGTTCGGTTTAGATTTACTTTACACCTTTATCATTCAAATAGATGCTTAATCTTAGAACTATTTGCCATTTTTGACTTGTATGTACGTTGAAATCTCTTAAATCTCAATTATTATTTTGCATACTTTAATTGCCTTGAATACCTATTATTACCTTTATAACTAAATTAGTATTTAAATGATGTCGAAATTAATTTATGGACATAAGATTTAATAGAATGCTTTAGGCATAATATCTAATCAAGCAAATACAAAAGTATTTAAAATTGTCTAAATTGAACTCAAAAGCCATTTCATTCAGTTTCATCTTTAAATTTCCATAAATGAATGCATTGCGTGAACAATTAACAAAAGATTTGAAATAGCATATGATTAATCATAAATCGAAGTCAATTCTGAGCTTAAAAATTTACTTATGCTTTTCTAATGCTACGTATTGTGCATATATATGGGTAATATTTATTGTGTTTTTAGTGAAGGTAACTGATTAATTTTTGTTTGTCCATCTTACAAGTTTTAGATATCATCAAATTTATATAGCTTAATTTATACAATATTCCCATATTTAGCGTTAATAATTTATTGTTTACCATATGCGACTGCTTGTGATCTAATTAATTTAAGTCAATTATTTCTTATAACTGTATTTGCGTGTGATAAAACTATACCAACCTTTCGATTTATTAATAAACTTCTGTGTCTCATGACCAACTACAACTCTAGTCAAATTCGCTTTTATTTTCTAATCGATTTACCGAGTATATAAATTATTTATTTATTAATAATGAAGAGGTAAATGTTTTCACTTCATGTGCATTAGTTAATAATTAAACGAATAAATGTAAAGTTCTGGTATTTAGAGTGTACCATTATAAGCTCATATCTTTGAGAGCTCGATTGGCCTAATTTGAGTCAACGTTTGCCAGCATATATTTTTTGAAACGACTGATTATGAATGTATTTTAATTTTCTAAACTCTTATGAGCTAACTGCTAATCAGAAGTAACATTTATGTTCAACATAACAAAGAGCAATAAATTTTGTTTATTTGTAATTATTTGTGATTGCAAGGTATCAATCACTTAATCTATTTACCCACAAACAATTTAGCTAAATAAGAGCCCTTGCAGATCACTAGAGAACGATATTTTTTTCTTTAGAAACTGACACCTCCACTCACTGAATTTTTAAATAAAAACAGTGGACTAACACGTACATTGCACATCTCTCTATTCGATAAATAAGTATTCTTTTTTAATTATAAAGTTTAAATAATTGTTTATTGCACTAATCGAATTAAATTTTGGTATACCTAATTAATCATTTAAACTTGCATTTTACCCACCTTTTAATACCAAGAAGATTCTATTCTTGTCTATCGCAATCATTTCAGCACAGTTCATTAATTCATACAAACAATGTTGATTAAATATAAAATTAGATTAAATGATTTTTGATATTATATAAAACAGTGGTTTGTTGAAAATCACAATAGAAGCTATTTATTTGAACAAATTATGAATTTTCAAATGATTTGCATAAAACTACAAGTGCAGACTGAAATATGTTGCACATTTTTCAAGGTTGCTTTATTTAGTAGTAAATCTATTGAGTAATTCATAAAATGACTTTATTAAAAATCATGAGCTCAAGTGAATAGGTAAATAATGATCTTTAATAAATATCGATGGCTGAGAAGACAAGTTATTTTCGTGCTAGCAAAACCTTTTTAAGCCACACCGCGTGGTAAAATGAGTCATGAGCCTTTTGATAGTCAATTTGTTCTAAAGCATAGACACACCAAATTAAACTTAACTACAGTGTATGTATATTGCCAAGCTTTGTAAAATAAGCTGCATTTCAAATCGTTTATTGACTAAATAGTAGTAAAACGTAAGTAGACGCAGGAAAAAAATGTGCGAAATAAAAATGCCTGATTATCGGACAATATTCCATATATGAAATTTAAAATGTATTATTAATGACCTTTATCTCATCTTTATTTCTACTCAATTCAATCATTTTGGCAATTTTTAATTTATCCTTTTGGGGTGCGCGATAGACTTACCTCCTCGTGGTGGACCCTGGACAACGTATTTTCTTACGGCAAAAACGTCTATCACTCGGCATTCGTTCCAGTGGAATGCTGGAGGAATGTCTCCGGACAAAAAGATCCAAATACAGAAAATCCTGCAAACCTATGATGCAGACATTTTCACAATTATGGAAGCTAACATTTCGGATGACAAACTGAAGTACTCCCAATTCCCAGGTTACACACTGTACAATCTACCTAAATACCGGCAAGTTGCAAGTGGAATTCTAACTGGAGTAAAAGATGGCCTCACCTCACACTACGACCTAATCAAGAGTATGGGCTCGACACAAGACCAATGCGAAATAATCAGATTAAATGTTTGGAAATGTCAAAACCAATTCAAGATATATGCAGTCTATAATCCTCCCCAGAATTGTCCAAACTTTGACTTTCTGAACATCTCATACAAAACTATAGTATTAAGAGACTTCAACGCCCACTCCACCAGATGGAGCTACAAGGATACAAACATAGCTGGAAAGGAAATTGAAGACATGCTAAACAGCAACATTCCGGAACTTATTTATAGCAATGAGGATCCGGATACATATTTGCACTACAGTGGATCCAGAAAAACTCCTGATTTACTCTTGGCTTCAAGCAAAATCAGTGAGCATACACACCGCAAAATAATTGACGATCCTGGTTCTGGTCACAAACCAGTCTTTGCTAGTATTACCATCGGCAGCAAAAGCATGTCAAGGAAAGTGCCAACTAAGCTATCATGGAACTTCAAGAAGGCTGACTGGTCTAGATTCACAAACCTCTTAGAGGATGAACTTCATTCAAGTCCCCTCAACTTCAACCAACATCCTGACAAACTTTGTACTGCTATCACGAATATTATGATCCGATGTGCAAAGAAAACTATTCCCCGAGGCAAGACTAAACACTATCAAATGTTTTGGTCTAAACACCTTGAGGAACTGAAAAGAAAGAGGGGCGCCCTTCGCAACACTGCTGATCTGACTGGAAGAACGGAAGACATACAAGTCTGGAGACGACAATCAGCTGTCCTAAGGCAAACCATCTTACAAGCTAAAGGCACTTCTTTCGACAAGTTCATCTCAAATATAAACCATCAAAGTGATAGCCAACGCACTTTCAAATTTCTGAGAAACCTGCAAAACAACAGAGAAAGACCCAAGAAAGAACCCATACGCTTAAACAGCTAATTGCTTACCACCGACTCCGAAATAGCTAACTGCTTTGCGAGGTTCTATTCCCACAAGCAAAAGANGGTGCAGGTGTCTATTCTGAACTCTTCTCTTTCTACGCAGCAGCGGGACATAATAGATCCGCTTTTGAAGAAGAAATAGAGGCCATTAGGATAGCACTATGCCAATTATTTTGCCTGGATACGAAATTCACTAAAGCGGTGATAATTTCGGACTCACAGTCAGCAATAGACTCTATTGGAAACAGAGAGACACCCAAAATAGCTGAGATAAAGGAATGTAGAAAACTCTATGAGCTGCTGAGAGAGAAAAACAAAACAGTGGTCCTACAATGGATTCCTGGTCACTGTGGCATTAAAGACAATGCGACTGCTGACACACTTGCTAAGAAGGGGACAACGATTTTGCAATGCATGGACCGGCCGATGTCTTTCCACACAATGAAGGACTTAATCAGGAGAGAATTCCAGACCTCAAGGTTCAACAAACTCAAAGCTCGAACAAAGGAGAAACAGTGGACAGTGGCACTCTCCGACGCATCCGACTGGCCAAGAATCGAAGCCGTTGCTGAGTTCAGACTACGTACCGGACACAATTGCTTGGCAAAACACCTTCACAGATTGGGAGTATACACTCAACCCACATGCCCTCTATGTAACTTACAGGAGGAAATGGAAAAGACCCACCTGTTTCGGTGTCCAGCTCTAAAGACAAGGACGGAAAGCCAAAGATACTGGGAAGCAAGAAGTCTGCTAATGAACTGCTATTAACTGCTATAAATGTACCGCTACCCTTGGGGGAAGCTGAAGTCAAAGATTAAGGGCTAATGATAAATATCATAAAGCCTGCCATTTGAAATAAATATAAATTTATCTTTTTTCCCTTAGAAGAGTCTTCTGGAATTGACGAATGTAGAAATAATTTTTAATTTGTGGAGAGTTCTATTTTTGCGTTTACTGTTGACATTCTCAATTGATTTGTTTGTGAAATGAAAAAGGTTTTACATGTATTTAAATATTTTTATTCATGAAATATTTCATAATCAGCATTTATTATAAATATACTGCTTGTTAAATTTAAATAGTATTATTCTCTTAATATAGTGATTTCAAATAATGTCGGGGATTTCAAATGTTAATCATCTTGAATTTTCAAATGAATATTTCATTAAATGATAATTTATAGTCAATTTATATGAAATGAAACATTTGTTAGTATATAAATGTGATTCTTTAAATTCTTATTCACAAATTGTACAGCAAGGAATAAAGCACTGTCAGTTACATGAGTTGAGAACTGGGTTTCAAAATTTTGTTGCAATAAGTATTGGCAATTATAAGATGCTCATTTTATCAAAGGACAATGTCTTTAAAATTTGCTTATATAAGTGAATGGTTACACATCAACAGTAAAAGCGACAGTAAGTCTGAATTTGCATTCAACATAACACTCATGTTCGAATTCGGATTAAAATATTTTATAAATTTTTTTATGCCTGAAGCAATAGTCTTATGAAAAGCGTGCTCTCTAAGAATGAATTGTGTAAAACAGAAGTTGAAAAAATAATTTGCTTTTCTTTTAATAAAACGGTAATCATAATACATTCGATTCGACGCAGAACTAATATATCTGAGATTGTTTTGAAAAAAAATCATTGTCGTAGTTGAAATTGATTTTGAATCTATTCTACTTATAATCATTAGGCCTGTTCATTGCTTTACTAAATCTACGGAATAGGTTATCTAATCGAATGAGCATTCGTAAAACAATTATTCTTGTTTAAGTACACATTCACAAATTAATGTTTTTTTTTGTTTTGTCTTTTCATTTAAGGTAAAAGATTTTTAAACCGAAAAAAATCAAAAATAATATAAATTAATTTGATTGAGTTCATTTGTCATTATATATGTCACCTTTTCACTGTAATAAATAATAATTGCTTAGTTCGATATATAATCTTTATCAATTCGATCCATTTCGTGTAGTTTTTCGTATTCATATTTTAAGCTGTACTTGTATCATAAATATTTTTAAATTCCGCCATAACAATAGCTGCTATAGGTTAATTGTTTGCCATATTTACTGGTGCACACATGAGATCATGACAATTAGAGCTTCGGCACATCGGCTCTACCGCAATGATACATTATTATCCATAAATAATTTGAATTGATAAGAGGTCCACAACTGATTTAATTTTGAATATTTACCACTGGTTTAATCTTGATTATACTAATTTGATCATTGCTGCGACTCTAATTGCTAACTACTTTTGTCAATGTGTTCCAATGTGCTCACTTTATTATCTCACTTGAATAAGTAACAAATTTCCATTTCTGAATATTAAAGGCTTGATTTGTTATTTCTAAGACCGTTTGGAAGTTTCATCGAAATGACATTTGATCACAAGTCGTTGTGTTTCAATATTTTTTCTTAGGTTGCAATTAAAATCGTGCCGTTTCAAACAAACAATGAGCAAATTGAGAACTCTTTATTATTAAAAAGCCCTATTCCTAAGCGGAAAACATCTCTTTTCTTGACGGCTCAAAAGAAATCAGTCTTTTTCAAATTATTCACAGAGAATGATGAAATATAGGTATACTTATCAACACCTTTAGGATTGCAGAAATATTTCATTGACATGATAAGTGTCATGGAATGTCAGCACTAATATTCGGTGAATGAGGGAAAAAAATCGAATTTTGATTTTGTTATCCCAGTGTAAACATAATGTGGTAACTCATTATTTCAAATTAAATTATCACAAAATTCAATGTGTGGATTTTAAACTTATTTAAGAAACAATTGAATTGAAAAGAGTTGCGTTTATATTTTTTGATAATAGTTTCGCAAGTTATTCTATGTCTAAGCATTTTGAAATCTTAAGAAGTGTAAAATATAGCTATTTTAAAATCCATAGCTGAATGAATTTGATTATTTTAACATACCCGCATACAAAGGCATCAAGGAGAAAGAAGTTTGTACGAAAATTGTTTCATAATAAATGCACTAGATCAAAGTTAGATGCTTTTCTTACTTTTACAGTGCACTATGATACACTAAAATGTTTAGTAAAATTTTAACTAAGGCAAACTCTTTATGCATATTTTAATATTTATTTGACGTAATAAACGTATAAATTAACAAAATTCGTATACCTACGAAGGTAAAAAGTAAATTTAATTTGATTTCAAATGGAAATCAATAAAAATGATTACTGAACACTTAGAACCACAAAACCTTCAAGAAGTCATATTCTTTTAAAAATGCATGATTTGTGTCTGATTTCAGTTTGAATAATTATCAAATATTTGTAAATACTACTGACAAAATATAGTAGAACTTGTGTTCTAAAAGATTTAACTTAAATGCTCGGCAAAACGTGTGCGCACGTTATTAAGACAGTAAGTTGATTGCCTTTCTGTTTACATCAGTTAAAAGTGCATAACAGTAAGTGTCAGATGCATTTGAAGGTAAAGTTTGAAATCACATGTGGAGTAGCTTAGTCAGTCATGTGTTCGCACCAAAGGCAACGCCCTGTTATTGTTAGAAAAAGCGCTAATTCTTTCACACAAATTTATTTAAATACGTTATTCACTATTAAATACATATTTTTAGGAAACTATGATTTCACAGAAATTTAAGCATTGTGAAGCGATATTTTTCAAAGTAATAATAAGATTTGTAAATCAAATATTTAACGTTTTGCACCAACTCATGAACATATATTAAGTGAACTAAGTAAATCTTGAAATGAAACAGTTTACTCCCATTTGATTAGGTGATAATGTAAATTACTATAGTGCTGCTCTTTTTGCAACGTGGGTAAAAATAAAATTTACCATGGACTAAGAGTTTAAATGTTTATAAAAGAATAAAAATATTGATTCGGCAAAATACAGATTATCAAACTATTAAAAACATAATAAGAAGCGGTTCGAAAGCAAAATATATGTGCTTCATTAATTGTCTTTTAAAAGCACTTAGAAAGTTATTTAAGATATAATCGATGGAACCGATTTGAATCACATGTTCTATCACTAATTAGGCAAACAATATGTGAAGTGAACAGGCTGGAAAGTAAGTGGGAATAAAATATTCTCAAGGAATGTTGCCTATAATTCCATCTCCTTAGCAAAATAGGCTTATTTGACTACGTAAAATGAGTATAGCTCAACTGAGAGGTAAGTATAAATAAATTAATGTACAAATTTATCAATTTGAATTACCATTGTATGGTGAACTGCCAATTTTAGTAAATTTATTGTATTTCAGCCATTCTTTTTCTTTAACGCTCATTTTTAAAATGTTTGATTAAATCTTATTCTTATGAAGCGTTATAAATTTTGAAGTTGTAGATTGAGGGATGGGAATAAAAAACGCGATGACAGTGAGAGATTTTTTTTCTGAACGATTGTAATCAAAATTTGGCAATCGCTCCAGGGTCCTCAATTTGTAGGGGACTGCTACACTAGTAAAGTCTGACTGACACAGAAATATCTGTTGCAGATTCTCCTACATATTGCTAGACTCCCAGAACTTGCTGAGCTACAGCCCATCTATGTAGGAAACAGACGTATAGCACGGAACACGTCTGCTCAGTAAGGATATTGTGCTTAAAGTTTACACTCATGGAGCTTAATTATAATCAGCATGGCTAATTAGATTAAACAAACGGAGGCTACCTATTGGCCACTGTCTATGCGTTTGTTTGCACACAGAGTTGTACGGCCGCACATCCCGATCATGCGTGCATGCATGCGATGACGGTTAAACGATGATGACGTGAACACTAATAAATTATTTAATAAAGTAATAAGTATTCTGGTTATGAACATTTTATATTTATTTAAATATACTCTCCGGGTTGATAAGAGATCTGTTGTTTTCATTATAGTTCATTCAAATTTTTTTATGTTTCTAACATCTTTTTCGTTTCTAACAATTAATTTCAATCTCTCATATGTTTTCTTATTGAACAATTTTAATTCACCAATGAAAATTTATTTCGAATATTACAATCTATACGGTTTGCTAAGTTTTACACATATTGCTCTAGTGAGGAACCAAGAAACTAGCAAAATGAACATCTTTATACTGACAATTTTTTTGTTGCAAATAGAGAACTCAGATTTGCTTGTTCCTCCATGTTCAAGAATTGTGTCAACACCACATGGTAAATCAGACCCCATAATATTTGAAGCTACAGCAACAAGCGTAAGCAGTATATTGCGAAACAAAATATTTTTGTCAATATTTGTAGACAATTTCCATTCGTGGGGAAGGTGGGACCGGCGACATGGAAATAAAAACTAATAGATGTTATCTGAATAACGACTTAATCGGTGAACCATGCCATAAAGATCAAGGTAAAGGCTTTCTGATTGCATTTTACTTACATATCTCAAACTTACCCATAGATTATTACAATATTACAATAAATAATGTCAATAAATTCAAAGAGATGCGTCTCTATGGAGATGACTACACGTGCACTGTACAATTTGTCCCGAACTGTGTATTCCCATCCGTTGAATCAGGTAATATATAAGTGTGTGCAAATATCTCATAACTTGGATTTGAACTTATTTTTTTTGCTGGATAATAAGAATGATAACTTTGTTTTTAGGTAAGGTTCTGCCTGATGTATCGTTTCCGTTTATCAGATTCGAAGATGGATGGAATTCTGTTAGAATTAATTTCTCCATAAAAGGAAAAGATTACAGTGGAACTGTGCGTTTTTGTACATATTATGCATGCAGCATTTGCATTCAAAATTTGCTATCATGCATTTGATTTCTATAATATTGAATGCAAATTTTTTACATCTGATGATTATGATCTAGGTTTATCATGATATTACAACAATAGAGATTCACTTAATACAAAATGATCAACAAAAATTGTCTAATTTTTTTTCTTTTAAGAGTTATTTGAAAAATGGAAACAAATTTGTGTGTTCATGGAAAGGAATTAATGTCAATGAGAACAATAAAAATTCTGAATGCGGTAAGTTACATTAAATTTCCCTGTTCCTCATTACTATTCAAAATAAGTGAAAATTCGTTTCTAAAGAGAATTTAGTGATAAATGCGGAAAAAGACCAGCTTGATTACACATTAGAGCATCAACGAGTTAATAATGAAAAGCACAACAACTTTGAATTTGTTTCATCAACGTCATCCGTTGGAGTTTCTGTTTATTGGGAGCAAAGCGGTATGTCCACTATATATATTATGAATTTATATATTACGTTACTTAAAGACGTCTTGTTTTAGGCATTTCACAAGATGTTGTTGAATGCCAAAGTTAGTACTTTTTCGATAATTACATTCGTAGTGTTCTTAAACATAATATCAAGGTGGATACTATTTGATATGCTATTCTAAATAGCTGATGCACTAAGTAAATTTTTCATTTGAGCATATTGTAAGTGAATCTAAAAATTCGTAATTTTTCAGAGTATCAACAAGTAACAACGACGGGTTCTGGTAAGCCTTTTCATAAAAATCTTAAATTTATCCCGTTTTAATATATATCCTAAAATAAAATAATTTTTGTATGCTCTCGAGAGTAAAAATTAAAGAGCATTTGCCTATGCAAAGATTTTCCAAAAATCTATTAATGTTTTAACTTCAAGGGTATTGTCGAATCCATTATTTTATTGAATCGTTCAATATAAAATTTCAAATTATTGATATATTCTCCATATTTAATGCAAACAAAATTTGAGTGCCAAGGTGCAATACTACAGTGTAGACCTGGTGAGCAATAAAAAGATATAAATAAGCAATTGAGGGGCATGACATATTAAGTTCTAAATGGTTGAAGGCTAAAACAATATTTTAATTTGAGCAAATCGTATGTGGGAATCAAACGTTGCAATTTTTTACTGCATCAACATGTAACAACAACGAGTTCTGGAAGGGCATTTTATGAAAATCTTATAATTTATCACGTTTAAAAGTATATCTTAAAAAAGACGATTTTCGTATGCTCTTGAGAGTAAAATAGAAATTGCATTTCCTGCAAAACGGTATCGAAAATCGATTTATTACTTTGACCTACATTTACAATTAAATTGTTTACCACATATACTTTGTTTATTCAGAATTCGCTTAATTATTTAATAAGGATTTTCACGAAAACAGAACATTTTTAACAAAATTTCAATGAGGTTTGAGGTTTGACCGGAAATTCTGTTACGCCTGGTAGTATGGAAATAAGAATGGTGTGATAAAACAAGTGAAGAGAGGAAGGGGGGGGGGCTGATGAGTAATTCTAAATAGCCGATCACTTTGGGGAAATTATCATACAAGTTAATTGCACGTAAAAGTCAAAATTTGCAATTTTTCAGAGTACCTACAAGTAATAACAAGTTCTTTTTTTGGAAACAAATATGTTTAATTACGTTTACATGTGTAGCGAAAATTGAATGCTTTCCTTATGCTCGAAAGTAGATGTGCAATCGCTTTAGCATTTAGAATGACTGTTCTAGAAATCGTTTAATTCTTCTCCACCTAAAATAAAATCAATTATCTACAGTAAATTTATAGTTTTAAAGTGCAATTTTGCTGAGTATAGGTGTGAGAAAAATAGAGAAGTGTAGTTCTAAATAGCAATTCTTTCAAATAAATGTTTTTTTTATTTTATTACATATTTAGAAACGATAGTATTACTACTTGACAAGTGACAATTGTTTTACATATTTACTGTTCATTTTATATAAGTGTCTTTCTGAATCAAAATATAAGCGATTCCTACTTTTAGAGCATCTGCAGATAAATACAACAAGCGTTGGTGAGTGTAACGAGAAAAATGATTTTCTTGCTTATCATAATTTTAACCCCTTTCTTGAATCCCATTTAATGATTCATGAGTTCTATTTGATATAAAAAAAACTTTAATATTAAATTAATAGATAGACACGGATATATTCTAAATTGATTGAATTGAAAAAAAACTTTTTAATACCACAAAATAGGTCGCGTGTTTGGATCCTTAATCTCAAGCACGTTTTGTATTTTATGAAGCTATTTTATTGCTTTTGATTTTTTGAAACAAACATTTGCTGATGAATGAATTTTCCTTTAGTTTTTGCTGGAATCACTCACTGGATTTTCAACTGATGGCAGTAGCTCGGCACTTGATGAACACACTATGCGTAGAATCTCTTTATGGACAAATTAATTGAATTTAGAATCTTGAACTAACTAAAAAGGTGAACTGTTCTACCTTTAATCTCATTTGTGCTTAGCAATAAACTTGAGCAAATGATAGACAGACTTGATTGCGTAAAAAATAATATTTCTAAAGCCTTTAATTATATTATTAAATTTCTAGGCATTTAAACTACTTAAACATTTTGTATAGATAATGCGATTAAAATCAAGCAATTAAGGAAAATTATTTCTCTGAAGATTATGTTCTTTCATATAGAATCAAATAAAATAGTTATCGCTTTACAGTTATCCAGAAGATCCTTTGTGTTTAGTAAAATAATACATTGCTTCAAGAGTTATGGATGGGTTTAAAAAAATGTGGGAATCACCTGCCCTTTATATACATAGCGATTGTAAATCGAATTATAAAAAAATTTTTCTTATTTGCATTATAGCCTTTAGAACAGTTTTAAAAGACTCCAATCCATAAATAATTTGCTTTTATTCACCTTACGTTCATTTATATCAATGGGTACACATTTTAACGTAAAAAAAAAATCAATATAATTTACAAAAAAATTGATAAAACAAATGCAAATTGCAACATACGAAGCTGTAGAGATAAAATATTGCCTTGGTATTGGAATGCAATTAGTGCTACCAAGGTTTACAGCTTTTATGATATCACTTGATTTGAAAATTCATTAATAGATGACGTTTTAAATTGTAAGTCCTTTTCAATAATTTTATTTTAATCTGATAATTTGTTGTTGTTCAAACAATTGCTTTACTTTGAAAAGAATGAGATACTGTAGATACATATGACAAAGGACCAATTTTTCGAAATCGATGAGAAGTACTTTCAAGATTACTTGTCGTTGAAAAATTAAAATATTGCATATTGAATTTGAGTAACTTAATAGCGTTTGCTTTAAAATGCCATTCAGTTTAACAAGCGGTGAGGCCTGTCTTATTCTGTCGCTAAAAATGTGAATCCGCAAAAGTTTAAAAAAGTCCTACTTTAAAAATTGTTTTGAATTTGGGGTAGTCAAATCTATCTTTCAAGTTATGTTGACATTATGCGCATTTATGCAATAATTATTTGTTTTTTGCGTTGGCATTATTTAAAGTAAAAATTGTTTAACCGGAAATTATTATAAAAAATGTTTATATAAATTTAGACGTTAATCAAAGTAATCTGTTTAAATTTGTTGGTTCAGAAAATAGCCAAAAATTAGCAAATCAATTTCTTGCTTGTCATTCAGATTAGTAATGAATATTATCTAGATCTGGACTTATAATGACTGTATCTAACAAAATTTGTTGAAAATGATAAAATCACAAGAGATCACATGTTTCACTGCAAATAAAAAAAATAATGATGCATGGATTAAATCCTGCAAATAAAAATATATTAACTGATTTTAGAGTTGTCTTCAATCATTGGCTCGAAACCTGGGTAACATAAAATTGTTTGCGCCAAAAGTTTAAAAAACGAATTAATTTTTCAAAACAGCGATATAATACACCAAGAAAAGAAATGTATTAATAACATTAATTTATGCATGATCATTACTGTTGCAAAATGTAAGATATTACGTTTTTTGAAAAAAAAACAGAAAAGTTGAAACCTCATTAAGAAAATCAGAGCCAAGTATATTTGATATCACCAATTATAGTGTACGTACATTTTCCTTACAATTGAATTGTATTGCGTTTTCTATTTATCGGCGAAATTATACTTGACGGATTTGATTATTCTTTTCCGTATTGCAAAAAAATGTTGGAAAAAGTAATCATACGTTATGTCTTTTGAAAGGTTTTCTCAAAATTCTATTGTCGTCGTTTTAAAGACGTCCTTATTTACGGCTCTAACAATTTTTTTATAACCCATGGGAAAGGAATTCTATATAATGATTTCACTAATAGAAGATTTTAGATAATCAATGAACCACAAAATTATTATAACCATTTTTATATGCACTCATATTATAAACACTACTTATTTATTCCAGTAGAATAATTTTAATTTAAAAATTGGTTAACGAAAGATGCAATTACCAATAAATGATCTGCTGAGATGTGCACCCTACAATATATTACTTAAATTAAAATTTGAATGATAATTTTCAAATAATAAAGAAACACTGAATTCCAGCCAATGAAGTTGTAGTTATGTAAAATAGGATCAAATAATTGAATGGCTATTTGGTGATAAAGAATTTTCCCAGAATGTCTCCTTTTAGAGATATAAATTTACATTATTGATACTTATCACCGCCTTTACTGGACCCATGACCTTTAAACCACTATAACAATGTGCTCAAAAGTAAGGAATTGAGGAAAATGAAAAAAATAGTAAATCTATTTTTAAAATTTATATCAGATCTGCTAATATATGTAATTAAATGATTGATAACCTAAAGTCATCGATTTCGAATATATAAATGATGCAGTATTGTCTGAAGCGGTTAATATCATAAATATCAAACCAACGGAAACAACGGCAGTTATTTTGGTAGTGTTTTCGATTGAAAGCCAGTCACAAAGACCACATTTTTTCTGAGTTTTCTTTTTTTAATTTTAATCGATAACAGGTTTGTTAGATCTTATTCAACATTAAATAAAATGTCAAAATTGAAATTGTCATATATCGTATCGCAAGGCTTTTAGGCATTTCACTTGACACAACTGAATGCGTGAATTGACAAAATTGCCATGGAAGAAAGTGATCTTAAAATTAATGGTGAAGAAACTTGGACACTATTCTGATTTCCCTCAAAGAAATTGGTTTTTAAACACAACATTCACTGATTATTTGATACTTCAAAATTTATTCACTTATCTCGCATACCATAATTGCTTTTACCACTCTATGTCTTGGGGCAGAATGTGAGTAGCATAAATTATTTTATTAAACTAATCTGCTTTCATATGGAAACAGATAATCACATTTAATGAATATTTTATTTAATAATTTTGACAACTGTTTTATTATGTAAATAAGAAGTCATTTGTGTTATTGGCATATTATATAGTGTCAAAATAACGCACTTTTAATATTCTTCCAAAATAGTCCGGGCATTTTAAAATCCAATTTTAATTTTAATGCATTGGACTGATTTAATTAATGTATTTAATTTTAATTTTAATTCTTTAATAATAGGTTCTTACCAATTTAGCCGATTACACAACATATTAATTTTTATTTTAATTAGTTGGGATGGATACGAATCTAAAGCAACTTGAAGCATCAAAACGGCGCCTTCCATCCTATGTGGGGCATTATTTAAAACCAAAGCAAAAAATAAACAAATGATAATTATTTTTCATCTGCACGTTTCAATATTTACCTCAATCTAATACGTCTTTTCAAAATGAATCTGCCTCACTACTCCTGCATAAAATGCAACCTATTTTACAATCATTTTGACACTGTTATTCAAGCGGAGAGGTAACCATCCCTAAAATAGAACGATGGTAGGCGCCAATAAACTATGGAATAATAAATGTAAATGTAACAATTGTGTGACAGAGATGGACAAAATAGAGTATGAAATTTTTGATTTTTAATGTAACGCTTAAATAGGAACGCTTAAATGGGAATGCATTTCATTATTATGTTTTTAAAAAATCGAAGAATGTTCAAAAGTGGTACAAAAATGATTTTTTTCTTTAGACAGTTGCCATTTTGTAAAAATTAGATCTAAATCTTTTCTGTCAGTCCGGACATAGCGACAGAATTGTAGATTGATAATCATTTCAGATTGCTTGGAGAGTTAAAATCGTGGGTATGGTCATGCGCCATATGTTTGAGACACCCCAATTCATTAGCTTATAACAAACGGAATTTTAAATATTTTTAATTTTTATTTTTTCTGTATGCTTCCAATGTGAACAAATAATATATAAAAAATTGATAGTAAAAATATTGCTGGCTTTTTTACAGCACTTCATTAATGACCTAAAATTCATGTCTCTAGACCAGAATACCCCCTTAAAGGTTTTAGTAAATGATTCTTTTTTTATTTTCAGCTTTTAACATTTATGAAATATTTGAATGGATTTTTATCAGCATTAAATAAAGCTCGAAATTATTTCCACATCAAAGTCAAACCTTGATTAAAAATTTCTTTAGAAAATAGATCGAATTGTGCAATCCGTTATTTGATATTGAAATATATAATTTCAATAATAATACATATATACAAATAACCAGTTACCATGCTATGCATATCTTACTGGCTTTTCTAACACACTGAATTAATGTGAATTTCAAGTTAAATATTGATTCAACGAAACTGCACATTAGCTTATAATTTATTTTAAATTTTTTAAAAAGAACCTGCATACGCCATTATTAATAACATAATATTCAATTATCGTACTTCCATAACTCTATTTTACATATAACGGAAAGTATTTTTAAGAAGAGTTAGAGCAAATGTAGCACAATTAGGCATCAATATAGTGAGTGATGAACAAATGTCTAAAATTAATTATTATTGTGATTATTTCCTTCTAATTAAAGTGTTTTGTGAAAAATATCAAGGAGGTTAGATATGATTGAGTTTAAACACCTTTAGTATTTGCACCAAAACAAAAAGGATGCGACAATAATCATAAATAACTCAAATTTTACTCTCGGATGACTAGAAGACCGTAGAAAAAATTTCCAGATTATATATTTCAATGCGCCTCATAGTATGTGTAACAAATATGGTTTTGTTTTTTTTATTTTGTTGCACATGCCATATAGCCGTTGCATCAATGGATGAATGATTTATGTACCATAATATTTTGTAATTCAATAAAATAACTGTGAAAACGCTTAAATCTTATCACTGTATTTACATTTGCTGATTTGCAACTAATAATTTTTCTTTAAAAATTGGTGTCAGATTAACTTACTGTTTTATTTTCTGGAATTGTGTCCACGCCACATAGAAAATGGCTATAACATGGTTTCATCATTAATCAAATGTAATGAATATAAAAATTCTCAATTGTTTGCAATACCTATAGCTAGTGTATGCCTTATGCATACAGGTGCTTATTTACATGGAAAGTGGTAAAGCGTTTGCCTATCATGTACTAATAATAGTTGTCGTTTGATATGAAATGGCACTTAATCTTGAATTCTCATTATTATTTTACTCGAAATTGCAGTCCGCCTTAACATTGTGCTGATTGATATGAACGTAAATAATTAGGTAAAAACTATGAATATATTTTTTTCTTGTTCTGTGGAAATGTGAGCGTTGGATTCTACTTTTGACAATTATTAATATTTCTTTGGTAGAATCTTTCTATTATATAATATTGGCAAAGTCAGGAAAAGAATAAAATGTTTGTTTAATCTTCGTAGCAAATTTTAATGATCTGTATCAATATATATGCAGCATGTAAAACCCTTTAAAGCATTCTTATCCTAATTAATTGGGCTTAATGGGATTAATTTTATACTATACAGTAAATGTAAGCTTGACCTTGAATTGATTTGCCAGATTTAACTCGAGTAAAGCTTGCCGCGATGAAGTGGAGGGCAATTATAAATAGCAAAAAAATCATAACTCTTAGTCTTTAGTAAGAACGATTTCAAAAAATTTGTTGGTTGCTTACTTTAATTACGTAATAAGCATATTTTAAAAACTTAGTTATTTTTCAATTCGAAAAGCTTTTTGGCGAATTGCACGATTCGAGAAAATACAGAAAAATTGGCATTTAAAGTCAATTTAAATTAACCTCAGTTGTATTGCCCACTGTTAATCAGTGCACGTACAGACAAAGCGTTTTTTATTTGAAAATCACAAATATTAGCTTTATAATCGTTCCTTCATTAGGTCAATTAACATGTTATAAAGCATTTGCAAATATATCAGATTTGACAACACCGGTGCGTGTGCATATTACTGAATGACCATTCAGTTGTAATGCATGCGTAATGCGGTTTGGGCAGCAACGTTACCTGGTTGGTATCATTAAAACCCATTCTTGTGAAAAGCCAGGCAAATTCAAGGCATTTAAAAGGTGTTATTCAAAGAGATATCTCTGAAACTTTCATGAACGTGTACATACTGAGGGAAATTCATAGAGTAAGATTTATTGTGAATTGTTTTGTTTTTTTTGGCACTAGCTAACTCACCCAAGCAAGACGTTTGTAGAAAGAATAACTTTTAAACTCGTTATTTGAATGCGCACAAATGGTCGGTTGGGGATGAATAAGGACTTAGAAATGAACGCGATTTCTTTACTAAATAAATTAGATCCTTCATATAAGGACGCACAGTCGTGAAACTTACCCCATTTGAATATTTCTAAACAATGTTTCATAACAAAATACAAAAAAACCAATTTTTTGCTGAAATGCCTCCCTTTTGTATGCTATGATTTAATAGATTTGACTCTACACCAGCTGTCACATTTAGAGTAAATTTAATGCATTTTTCACGATCTAAGATGCTTTTTGGTTTGTCATCATTTTTATGTTCATATTTTAATGGCTCCGTCTGGAAGAATAGGCGCTGAAATCTACTAATACTACAATTTTGTGTGAGATGTTCAGAAGTTCGAATTGCCTTTTGAAATTTTCACGTGTGACGCCAGATTGAAAAATGCTAGTTTGGAACAGCAATTCTACTAATTTCTATCCGTAATATTTCCAAATTAAATTTCCAATGGGGGAACGCAAGCATTTGGATTATGGCATCTTTGTAATGCTTTAATAGCCCTGAATTACAGGGACACTTTTACAACTGAAACGGTAAATTACAACGCTAATTGGCATATTAGGTAAGAGTAATCATTGCATTTTTACGTAGGCAATACACGTGTAGAAATGGATCAGATCGATATTCAGGCTGTTTGAAATGCTTATTTTGACTCGGAATTTTATCAAATATAGAGAACCCAACCGTCTGAAATTTAACTCTTTGAAGGCTACGACTTTAAGGTTTTTTTAAAGTTCAATAAATATTTTGTCCTAATTTTATTTAGAGACATTACTTTCCTCTTCTGTTGATATTTTGTTGTTCTTAAATCTAACATTTTATTGCAACATGTTCTTGATTACGAGTGAGCGACTGGAGCTTATCCTACATTTGCTTTATAATTCTTCCTCGATTTATTTGTCCCCATTCTACTATATCTTTCATTTAACTCTAACTTTTTGCTCAATTAGCATGTTTCAATTTTCTTAATTTTCCTATTTCGAATTACTTTATTCCTATATTTGCACTTGCATTTATTATATCAACGATTTTTTAGCTCCGTATAACAACGTCAATTATGAAATTATGCCAATTCCAATAAATGAAATTATTTTATTATGCAATTAGTAAACAGATTTATTGATAAAGTGCGTTTATGAAACCCTTGTAAATAGTAAAATATGCATATAATGAATTAAATAATATTTGCCCTTTTCTTGCTGTATTCAATTATTACTCTAAGATAAGAGTGTTTAACATTACTTGATTCAAACTGTTCAAGAATTGATGCAACATCAATTGGGTAAACAAAACCTTTAATATTTGCGACGGACAAAACTAACGTATAAAAAATTTCAATGAAACACATATTTTATTTGTTTTCATTTCAGACTTTCGTTAGCGTAGTGACAGGACGGGATTTAATAATTCGCATTAAGATGATAGTTGTTATGTTAGGACATATTGATTGACAACTCATGATTTCCTGTGTTTCAATATTACCACATAAATCTATTTTCCATTTAGACTATATAAATGCTACAGTTAATAACGGTACACGTGTTGAAGAACTGGGTCTATATAAAAAAATATCTTGGTTATGCTAAATATATCCCCGATTGTCAATTTTAATCTGTTAAGCCAGGTTAGATATCCTATTAAATTAATGTTAAAAGGTTTTGATTGGCTGGTTCCAAGTTGATTGTTATTGGTAATACTTTACTGCTATTTTTAGGAAATGCTATACCCAATGTGTCGTTCCTGTTTGTTAAGCTTGAAGGAGGAATGGATTTTGCAGCAATAATTTTTTTTCCATAAAAGGAAAAGACTACGACTTAGCAGTGAGCTAATTTTTACCTACGTAAAATTTTCCTTTAAGATCTTAAATTGTAGTTATGATTTTACAATGCAGTTTTTTCCACCTGAATCAATCTGCCACCGTTTTATTTATTCCAAATATTCACTGAAACCTTGCATAAATAAAAAAAATAATTTATATTTTATTACTAATACTACGGATGTCTTCCATTAACTACACTTGAGACTATTTTAGAAACTGGATATGAGCGCCTGTGCACTTGGGAGGGAAAAGCTGTTGATGAAGATTTATACAAGGAAAGTTGCAACGAGTGTCATTGATTATGTAATTTAGAATTTTTGCACTAAAGGAAACCTGGTAAAGAATGTGGAAAACGATCAACTAGATTATAATTAGGAACGCAATAAGAACCTTAAAATTGCTGGTGTTAGAATGAAAATGTTTCTTTATATAAGTATTCTTGTTCTCGTTTCCTCATATTCAACAACTTTGAACTGCGAAGTAGGCAGGAAAAATGGATCGGTTTTGCAGAAAAATTTTTCTTATTCATGCATTCATTCCGTTTTTTTGTTAATTTCTTTGTCGGGAATTTAAAGGTACTTATATTTGCTGTTTGCCAAACTTTGGTTACTGTTAATAATGCTTTAATTTGTATGAGCAAATTATTGAGTCCGTTCATTAGTCCCTATATGATTGAAAAAATAAAATGTTTATTGTAAACCATAATTTGATATAATATTAAATATACCTAATTATTTAAAAATGAACCATCGCAAATGTTGAAGTCATATAACAACAGAAGTTTGGAAACATTATTTGATTAAATAATTTGCTGGCAGGTGGCTTCAGCAGAAGAATGCGATTGAGAATATTCATGAACTTTAACATGTATAAATGCATATTTCATAGGCAAAGTCTAAACTAGGCCTCAACTAAGAACATGTTATGAGAGGCAAATTTTAAGGCAATCGTGTCGATGTTATTTGAACTAAAAGTTATACAAATAAAGTACTATTATTCGTTGATGTAGGGTTATTTACAGGTGAACATGTATGTTTTACAGTAAATTGTTAAAACAAAACAGTAGATGGGCTACCTTAACAAGTAAATGCGAACTCATTATAAGCAACTGTGGGTTGATTGATAGTTAGGGATTAATCGATTTTGTTATACTGCATCAGTTTGTCAATCACTTGGGCAAAACGATAAACAAGCGATAAACAATCGGTTATTAAACGATAAAATGGCAAGCATTTTAAATTTCTCATTTACAATTAGCTCTAAATTCACGAGTTGTATTTCCTTAATCGTTGAATACAAATGTTCAGGCACGTCAATACCATAAATCATTTGAATTTCTTTATGCTTATGTGTTTTCTGCAATAGTGACCTTATTTTCTTGCAAATAAAAGCAGCATCATGGTGTGCGCTAGGAAACCTTATTGAACGCATGAGACCACTTGCTCTAACCTTGATTGCATAGCGAAATCCACAAAGAAAATAGGTCAAATTTTCACATTATTTTCGACATTATATGAAATATTTTTTAAGAATTTTTTGACGATTGAAATATATCGTTGAATCAATATCCGTTATCTATTTAATTTGTTTTAATTAATTTTACTCAGAATATAATTTTAGTTCTTCAACTTATATGTTAATGCCATTTGAACATCTATTTCAAGATTCGCTACCTCTTTCAGCAATTTGGTCATCACAGGGTCATTTTTAAAACAGGAGATAGAAAATAATGATTTTTTGTCAATGGGGATTAAAAATACCTCTTGTATAGAATTAGTTTTAATCTGTCTGCAAAAATAAAACGCTTAGAAAAGAAATGAAGATTGGACATTTCGAAATAAAATAACGAATCTTAACTCACAGAAAATTTAAAATTAAGTAATTGATAGACGGGTTTCCATTATTATGTTTACAGTCTTCAAAACAATTTTTTGGTTGATTTTAATGTTTATGCTTTCAATTATAATTTTTAAACATAGGTATTGGACAATCATTAACTTATGAATTCAGTCATACCATTCTATTTGCAGAACCGCGCACTTGACATCAAATTATGTGATTTAAACAAAAACAAATTTTAACATTTTGAGGTGAATTCATTTCAGAAACAAAAAATAGCTTTAAAACTTAGGTGATGAAAGCGGAAGTTGCACTTTGCTGATTACCATTTTTGAATGGGAACGGTTACCTTTCCGGATCAAGATTCTTAATATCGTACTGAGCAATTAGGAATACAATGATGATGCAATGTATGTGCCCTAATATTGCAAACGAGGCTAAAAATCTACTAGATTGCTCATTTTGACACAAATTAAACCTTTTAAGGAAATGAATGATTTTGGCTTTAAAACGGAAACGGTAGAATTATTGTCTAATGGACAAAACAATCTAATGAGCATTTTACTTCATCTCTACCGAATTATTTAATATGCGTAAAATGTCTTCTCTCTCTAAGGTGAGTTTTTAGACGTGGAATAATGCAAAATTAATTCGAACTATGTTTAGTGCATTAATTTTGCATTTAAAATTCAAACCCTCAATTTCCTTGTTTGAAGAACGAAAATATATTGCCTTATACTCATCAATATTAAATCCTTTCGAATTTACAAATGCCAAGTCAATAAGCGTTCACCAATATAGCAAGTATATTAATTTAGATATGTTTCTTAGTTAAGACTTGACGGTAAACTAAACGTCTCTTAATATTTATATCATTTCTAAGTAGTGAAACAATTTCATTTTGAAACCCGTTTTTGTGCTTTCACCGCTCTCTAGCTCCATTTTTGCCGGCCAATCATGCAGACAAGACAATTCGTTTATTTCAAGAAGATAATTTACTAATAATAAATGATAAAGAGTAGTTATGTATGGAACATAAAACGAAAATAAACGAGAATTTGATTGGATAAAAAAAAATTATTGCGTTTGGTACATTTTCAAAGTGTGCATCAATACTGACTAAAAATGTTTTATTTCAATCATTCACTTATATTGACACTTCTATTTTCCCCTAAAAACATTAACATATATGCTTGAAGCCTACTGTGGTGACAGTTTAAGAAATTATCCAATTTAAGATACACAATAGTTGCTTAATGAAGTCTGTAGCGTAACGTTCAAAAACATATCAGAATACAATTGTTATGAAAGATTAATAAATCGGCCTTGACTCTGCTTGTTGTTAATGAGTTTTCAATATCTATAAGGACATTTGATAAAATAAAATTTCATTTTCTTCATTGCCCATCTCAACAAAATTTTAATTCAGAACTCTCCATCCATGAACGTCGGTACCTTTATAAATGCCATTTTAGGTACGGAAACTAAATTGATTAACACATAGCGATTTAGTATTTTGGAAATTCCTAGAGAATTTATAAATAATACATTTATATTTTAACAACTTTGGTAAAAGAAGGGACTTTTTAATTGAATGCCATTATCATACAAAATCCTTATTATTATTTCATTCCTAAATAAAAGCCAACTAGATGCGGGTGATAGTATATAATAGCTTTTTGATTGTTCATTTCAGGACATAAATCGTTGTTGATTGCACAATTTAAAAATCAAAATTTTTGAATTTGCTAACGCAGACGATATATTCATATAAAACATACCACAACCATCACCACTAGAATATTGCTTAATATTCTTTTGTGCTCATTTCAAGTAAAATTTCTTTTCAACTGGATCTTGCGTTGTTGATAAATAGATAGCATCATTATTGACTCTTGACAGATAATTTAATTGCGTGCTTGATTGGATAAATAGTTTTCCTATCAAACTTATAAATACTTTAACTACCAATAATTAAAAAGAGATGTATAATTAAATGTTTAATTAACTTTAATTTAGTAACAGCCTTATGCAGCCTACATTTAAGCATTAAAACTTAAATATTTTCTATTGCCAGAACAGGTTTTATATTTTTCAACGAGAGTTTTAAAATAATTTTGTTATGAATTTGTTGAAACAATCGCATGTATCCTTTATAACTATTAATGGATGAATGCCTACGGTTTCACATAGCTATTGCTGGGTGGTCACACTTACTTTGGTAATAGTTACATCCAGTCCTGAAATATGCTAAACACATCAAATGGAAGCAGGGATATAAACAATTACGGGGAATTTCTTAATCGATTAAATCTGACCCATAATTTGAACAAGTGAAATAACTTTATGAGCCTGAATAAAAAAAACAATTTCAATAGTTTCATACGGAGTAATTGGCACATCCAGATATCGAAAACTGGCGAAATATAAATTAAAGTTTGCGATATATCATCTTTGAAAAAAACTATTTTAATGTGATTCGTTTACTTTGCCATCTTTGTCGGTGCTTCTCTGCTCTGGTTTAACGTGCTCTTTCTATTAAACCATATTTTCTCGACTCCAGTTTTCAAAGTCTACTCTCTTCACCTTTCGTATTTACCTTTCCACTACAATTTGATCCAACCTCCATCATTCCGCTGAGTACTGCATCGATGTCCTTCATTTGACCCTTCTCAATTACTATTATGAAATTTATGGCCTGCTTGTTGCACTTCAAAGATCTATCGCTTCCAATTTCTCTTCCATTCCAAAGACCATCCTTTACCACTTTTCAATCAAGTCTTTAAACTCTAATTGTTGGCAATTTTGGTTTGGTACTTCATATTGACTCTGAGTTTACCAAAGAACTAATTTTAAACCTCATAGCTTACTAATATCAATCCTCCAACATTACGTCTTTCTTCCAAAAACTCCAAATGATGTACGTGTACAGATCGGCAATTCTTTCTTGACTCACAGTAGTTAAATTCAATAATATATCTGTCGGAATCGATAGATGAGTAAAATGTGTCACCATTATACCCCACTTGATCATCATGAGATTCTCTAATTGATAAAATACAAACACCTTTCGATTCAGTCAAAATGCGATCATATTGTTTCGTTCTTGAATATAGTATCGCTTCAACACTAACCTCTTCAAAGATTCCATTTTACCTCTCGACGCTAAGACCATGCCTTTTCAGAAGAGGTAGCAGGCATTGCCTCAATGGTAATTGATTGATTTTTAATTCTATTGCTAAGGAGATCGCAAACCAAGTATTAGAAGCAATATTGGGCATTCGGCAATGACCATTAAATTGACTAGTTTCCATAACCATGATAGCTGTTTTCATCTTGAATAATTTTTTTTTATTACTTTAATGTAACAAATTGGCTCCGACGTTGTTTCACCCATTCATCGTTCATAGGAATGTTTGAAGCGAATCATAAGCTGCATTTATTTTAAGGAACTGACGCTGTGAATCTAGATTACGTATATATTCTATTTTTTGAAATGATATTTATTTTTGTTATTAATGAGCATCACAGTATAACTATTTTCAATTGCTACAAGAATAAGGCTTTCCTTACCAAGAACCATCATCTCTGACCTGATTATCGCGTATGCATCAGCTCCTTGTATCAGCATAGCTATCTCAACAGAACGTACGATTAGCAAAGCGTTGAGTACAGATTATGCTCGCGGCAACTTGAATAAATATAGAAGGCTGATTAGTTGAGATAGAAATGATCATTTTTTTCATCCGGCATATTTTTCTTCCATTCACTATTAGACTGTTTTTTTCTTGCAGAAAGTGTAGCCGATAGCTCCAGCAATAACCCTTGACTATACTCAGAAATCTTTGTGACAGATTCCGATATGTTTGCATAAACTCTCAGAACTAGATAAGGTTCCGCACACCTTTAAGGAAAACAGGCGTATCGCACGGAACAACATTACTGCCAACGTAACAGGGTATTTCTGTGTAGATAAATGCTCAAGAATGCAAGTGTTTCCTTATCTACGCATTTGGGGTAATAAACTGATTAAATTGTTCAACTTTGATAATTAAAATAATTGGATTTTCAATTTGCATATTTCTTTCCTCCATTAAAATTTTTCTTCATCTAAAGCAAAACTTTATTTTAGTAGAGAGGAAAGGCATTTCAATTTCGCAGTTTTATTGTTCAGTTTTTTCCAAGGAAATAGATATTTTCAACGACAGTGCGTTTGAAAGAGGAAAATGACAGTACCAATTGTTGATCCGTGGAGAGAAGATGAATCAGGGGAGATCATTTATTGTCAGTAGTCGAAGGTCTTCTCTTTTATCCAATTCAGAAATCAATTTCCAAAAACACTTTTCCCTTGAAAAGTTCTAAATCAACAGTAAATTTGGGCTGGATTAGCTAATCGAACTTTATTGGGCTTCAACGTCATATAGCTTACCTTGTTTTCTTGTTTGAATTTCAATTCATATATTATTCCTTCGTAGACTGCATTTTGGAGAAAATAAAAATAGATTTAACTATTAAGTTAAAATGACTGATCTTTAATAGTGTCTGGTAAATAATTTTATTGCAATATATACTAACAGAATTTAGGTATCAGCACTTGCGTTTAAGCGAACCACTCAATTTAGGAAAAAGACAACACTGGTATGAATATTCAGTTTCGGTAGGAAAGAATGGTGTCTGAATCAGTGTTGAACTCAATATCTGCCTACATATTAAATGAGTGCGGCTTTTCTCCCCTAAAGATAAATTTATCTCTTTTATTTTACAAAGTGCCAGATTTCGGAAAGCATACCTATTATGCTACAATTCGATCAAGCTGATATATTTTATCTATAAACTTTGAAAATTGTAAAGCTGTTGTTGTTATTTGAAACTATCCTGCAAAATTGTTGATATATGGGTATAGATTTTACCTGATATACAACTTTCTATTAATCTATCCTTCCATTGATCAGCGGAAATCAGTGAGAAGGCTTAAACAAATGCCATTGTAAAATCAGCGCCACAATTAATAAGTCTTCAGTTTCATCAGAAACTTCATTCAGTTCGACCAATAAAACTCAATTGTAGTTACTCATAACATTGTGTCCAGGAGATTCGACGGTATTGATACTGACTATTTTAAGTGAATTTTTATTCTTTATTTGAATATACTCGAAACCACTTATGACATTAAGAAAGACCACTGTTTATAAACAGAGAATCTGAACTGGAGTCGAGTTGTAAAGAAGGTTATCATGTACAAACATAAAGATCCATAGAAAAGATTTCTTAGGAATTCAATTGTCAAGGCATTTTTTTCAAAATTCTTACTTAAATACATGACTAGTACATTCTATTGAAGGAAAATCACAATTTTTACACTATAAAATTTCGCTTTTTTCAAATAAAAGTGCAAAAATGAACTTAACTCACTCCCAAACAAAAGACTTCCATTGAAAGAGATCATCGATCGTGGACAAAAAAAGGTTTTAGTCACTTCGGTCCACTGGGGAGGACCTTCAGTAAAAATGGATAATATCTCAAGAGGAGGAGTAGAATTTGACAAATCACCGGAAACGTATAATTTTCCATTGAAAAATTCTGCTGATGGAAATATCCTCGCATTAAGCATAGGAACGATTTCACACCAACTGCTTGAATACCCAAGAGGCGATGAATTAGTTAAAAAGATTTCCGCGATGTTCACGCCCGGTATATCATCTCCAGTTTCTTTGCACCCCCCAACAACTATGTCACCAACACCGGGAATATGTGCCGCTCCTGTGCTATGTCTTGGAGTTGGCATTGGGGGTAGTTTCTTCCAACTAACATTAAAAAAATGTGAAATATGGGAGCAAAACTTAGTGTCTTGTTAAAGATAGTTATAACCTGAAAGTTGAAATCATCAAAGGTCTTAAATCTCCTTTCTTATAATAAGGTAAATTCTACAATCTGTACTAAAATTCTGACAATCTGAATAATCAAATAACTATTGATTCGCTATTTGACAGGTCTACAATTGTCGCCTATACGAGGGAACTTTTATTCAAATTTAATACTTTATTAAGGGATTTTCCTTCTGAAATCCTTAGTAGGCTAGTGAGTTGTATCAGAACTTTCTATCTGGGAATAAATACTATAACATTGCCAATAGAAATCAAGTGATAGAAAGTCATTCTAAAACTCAGATCAGACACACAGTTTGACGCATAAATGTATTCGTAGTCCAGATCAATCCACTTATCACTCCAGAAAAAATATCTCTGAATGAGAACAGGTTAAATATAAAATGCTTACGTGTTAGTTGCAGGAATGAATTCCTCACAGGAGTCTAAAACTTTTTTAATTTGCGAATCGTTCCCTCCAAAAACTATAATTGAATGATGTCGAGCCACTGCAGAGTGACCTTCTCTCTCTTTTATCATTGATCGGAGTACAGTCACCTCACCATTTTGTGGATTGATCATTTCGACTCTTGATATACTTTCACCAAGCTTATTTTTGCCACCCAGAGCATAAACTCTACCTACAAGGGGAAATAGAGTAAGTTGTAATAAGCAAGCGAAGTTAGCTTCAACCATCCAAAGCAACTGTGCAGCTGTTAGGTCGAGATTCTAAAGGGAATGAAAAATTTCTTTCACCACTTAATTCAGGAATTGCCTCCAAAACACCACTCTTTGAATCATCTTCACGACAATGCATACAGATTAGTGCTTTTGCTCTGCAATGAAAAAACAATGTAATATGTATTTCATATCAAGTGATATAGACAAATATGAGATAACCTATTCATTGCCGTTTCATTCAACTTCATAAATGCGTTCAGAAGCATTCTTCTAAATGACCAAATATTGAATAATGAAAATGATATAGTACCTTGCATTTTCAGATAAATTTAAATCCAATCCACCCACTGAAGCTTCAATTACAAACTCTCTCGGCAATTCATTTAAGTCGATCATATCCAGAAGACGCTCAAAGTGCTTTTCACGTTCAGTGCGATCGACATTCAAGCAAGAGCCATGCAACCATGTGCAGAGTGTTTTGAATTTCGTTGCTTCATTTTTATCACATATCCAGGGACTTTGAAGTAAGATTTGAAGTTGGTTGTCTCCTACGTGTTGAAGAAACCTCTTGCTGGAGGCTAATCTTTCAAAATCGCATGCTATCCTTGGTATGCACAAGTCAATGAGATTGAAGTTTGAAGTAATATTTCCTGCTGACCAAACCTCTATCAAATCCATTTGATCAAGTCTACAAGGCAAATACGTCATGTGTATTTTCAGAGGTAACAAAAAAGTTAGACTTCAGTTTAGTGATTGTTTTCTTACATCTCTTGCAATAAACTCTAATCCTACAATCCATCCTTATCATGAGTGCTTGCTTTAACGTTCGGGAAACCGATTCACTAAAACCCCATATATAACTGATTATTTTATAAAACCTCAGGCATTAGAAAAGTGCACATTCACCACTGTTTAACAGATACACACACATTAACTCACATGCTTAATTAGTGTATTTTGGTTATAGTAAACGGGCCTTGTCATTATGAAATCCGTTGTCCAGTCAATCAGCTGTTTGCAACCAAGAATGTGAGCCATCAGATACATTCCCAAAACGTTTTCAGTATTTATGATTATTTCACCAGTGTAAGCAAAATCGACGACTGCCATAACAATACTAATGAGTTTATAGTGTCATAAAAACAATGGACCAACTCATTTGGAAAACGTCTCCAATTTGAGAGGTAGGAGTGACTATTGTTTAAGATACTGTTTTTAATTCCCGGAAATTGTGCACAAAGGACTACTTTATGGGCAGGAATAACAGTGCCACCTTTGGTCTAGAAGAAGAAAAGTGTCATCTTTGACGTAAATGTGCATTTACAATTATTTGCCAATCGATTAGCGCCGTTTCTTGTCGTAATAGATTGAAACCATCTAAGTTATTAGAGAGAAGGTCATGTTTATTTTTTCGGATCTCAGATGGAAATTGCATCATTGATAAATCAATTTGAAAGCAGAATGGTTGATTGCCCTAAGAATGGAAATGAAATGTTTTGTTTCTTTTACTGATTGATGAAATCAAGTACAATATACTTTTACGCGTGAGGTGTACAGGAAATTTCCGACAATATAAGGTTGGCAATCCAAATATGTTCGATTGAACATTCTCGAGAGTGAGCTGTCGTGTGTGTACAGAGGACTTCTCAGCTAAACCGATATTAGTGCCAATTGAAGCCATGCTTAAATAAATTAATTGAATGATCAATGGAGATCTCTGTTTTTGTTATACCAGTACCTTACAATCAACTCATGACGCCTCTACTCATGACTCCAAATTTCACAAACAAAATATTCGTGAAAACTTTGCAGCCCCCTTACCCCCACAATTTGATCCAACCTCCGCCATTTCTCTGAGTACTGCATCGACGTCCCTTAATTTGTCACTTCTCAATTTGCGTCACAAAAGTTATGACCATCTTTTTACTCTTTAAAGACATGACTCATTCATTTTCTCTTCCATTCCAGTCTTACTCTACGTTACATATCACAAAAGTTCTAATTAATATTTCAAAAAATCTAATAATTCTAACTGGTTCTTCAAACTGACTCTGAGTTTACAGGTTATATTGAAATAGTTGCTGCCTGACAAACGAACTCTCCGAAAACTAAACTAAGTGTTCATTGGGATTTCTGAATTCAAAATTCATTTTCAATAAAATACGTCGACTAAATTGCTTGAAATATTGAAAGAAATGTCCCTATTACTTTAATGTTAAAGCATTTTAAAACAAATATGGTTACTCATTTATTCAAAAATAGTACTGTTCGGAAAAGAGAAGCACTGATCTTCGTGTTTTATCACAGTGAACCCGTATTTTTTGAATAAAGAACACTAATCTTAATAAAAATTCATTCTTGTAGAAACATTGTTCGATTTGGCTTCTACTGCATCATCGAACTCAAATTCAGATCAAAGAGGTCAAATATAAACTGACAAAAGGACGTCTGCACCGACCTCTTTTATTTTAATCTGAATATGATATGAAATTGTTTAATAATTAAAAATAAACATTTAGCTTTAGTTGTTAAAAAATAAATTGAAACAGTAAATATCCTACTATACCACTTAGATTATTTCGTTAAGAAAGTTTGCCCCATGGTCCGATCCGTTCCATGTCTCAATCGATCGCTGATGTTGGAAATGCTTCAGGAAATCCAAGATATGAGAAAAAAAGCTACTGATATTAAGGAAACAATGCACTAAATTGGCATAAACAAACTATTGTTAAGGAATATAAACTTATTCGAAATCGTTATACTGTAACACACGCGATTCGTAAATGTTACGCAACTTACTATATATTTTCTGTTATTTTACAAATAGAAATTACATTTGCCACTGATTTTAAGTTTTCTGTTCCAGCGTTAATCAAATTAGCTGCCATTCACTGTATTCAGGCTTAACCTATTAAAACGCCTAAAAGTTTGAATTTTGAAAATTAGAGTTATGATCAGATTAAAATTTTGACCTACATTTTTGTTTCAGAATTACAACGAGCCTTCACATTCTAAGTATGCATAAGAAGAGAGCTATACCAAAAAGTATTAGAAGGCGCATGTTCAGACAACGCTTGCGTAGAAAGGCATTGGAAAGGCGTACAGGATCACTAATTGTCAGAAAAATGAATTTTGGCGTGCAAACGGATCTTTCTTTTATCCATTTAGAATCTTCTCTTCAAACCCCAGCCAGTGAAATGCCACGCGGTTTGGAAAGAAATGAAATGACCCGATTGAAGGAGAATCCAAAGCAGATAAATTGCTGCGATTGTACTTATCAGCATGCCTTAAGAAACAAAGGTGTAGCAATACTGACAGGCGCCTCACAATTTCAATCCTCAACCAGAGACCTGGCCGAGGATGAGAAATGTACAGGACGGGATAATAATGAGAATATTTTGGAAACAAATTGTCATGAGTTGGATTTGAATCTGGAAAATTTCACTAATGTTGAACCCAGGGTTGCGATTTCCGGTGTAGCTACTCCTACGGGTGGTAAATTTGAGTCACTGACTCAGAAAGCAAAGTTGCTTGTGACAGTACAAAAACCGTCCAATAAGAGTAGACAAGAGGCCATTCTCGATACTCAAAGAAGTAGAAGCTATTGTGATTTCAAATTTTCTTCCCGCAACCGAGCAGTTACAAAGCCTTTAGAACCCTCTACTACTCTAACAAATATTCATTTTTGCAGAACGCTTATGGCTAATTACCTTACCACTCCTTCCTATATGACTCCGACCATTGCTAGTGTAAGAAAAAAAATTCTTTAATTTTGAGAAATTGCTGCTGGAAAATGGATACAAGGCAACCTTTTCCAACACGAACTTTCCGTAGCTAAAGCGACCTTAGAAAAATCACGCAGAAGTTTGACTTTTGATGGTAAGATTAGAATTCTGTACTTATTACTGAAGAGAATCAGATGAAAATTTAAAATTATTTTTCTGCTTTAGAAATTACATTTTTAAAGGCTAATCTAGTACCTAACATTCCTACGGGCTTAATATAAATGTGTTATTCTTTGATTCGTTTCATGCAAGCAACCAGTTTTTGAAAAGATTCTGATCAATGTAACCGACGACACCAGACGAATTGCTATCCTCGGTCTTCCTCTCCTTACTCCATATATTGCCCTAATCATTTAGCCTAATATAATCTTATATTCCTTTCCAAAACACCGCAACAAAAAAGCATGTAGTTGTTAATGGTTCATTCAAAAAGGAATGCAACCAGCCAATGCTATATTTTTAAAGATGTACATATTTTTATAAAGGCAAAATTGGAAATTTGGTTCTTTTGTGCAAGCTAATCGAAAAGAAGGGAGAAGACTCAGGTGGCCCTCGTGAATATGTTTAGCTTCTGATAACTGACTGCAGGTTGTAGATTGTGCGATAACTTTGTCTTTGATGAAGCATTTGGTCTAATTCTTTGATGTTTCAGTAACCGAATGCCAGAATTTGTCCTTGAAATACCGTGCTCACATTCTTTGGAGCATATCTTACACGCTTTGCTATTGTTTTGAAGTTTTCACTCAGCATATGATCTCGATAGGGAAGAGAACGTAAGTCTAAAATTAGCGAAGTCTGGTGCAAAATATAACATGTTGAACTAGATAAAAGCATTTAGTGAACAGAGATCACGTAGCGTCGGCTTTGGAAACGTTCTTTCTTAATATAACTTTTTACAAGCATGTTTATCACAGGGCGCCATCATAGGCTGCCAATGTTGATTTAGTCAAAATGAGACATATGCACACTTTTTTTCTTGCGTCTACTTCATATAGCAATACTTAATATTATTACTTCTTGATCACCATCATCGCTAGTGCAGCCGTATAGGACGTCAGAAAGATGCTGGCTTGCATTAACTTTATTCACAGGTTTCGGAGTGTATCGACTAAGGAGCTATACGTTTATACCTAAGTGCAATGTAATGAAATACCAAAGCTGAAGAATGACCTCTCATGCTCACTCATACAGATATAGGCGATATTTCCATAGGGAGATTTCTGAGATGGTCAAGAATTTACCAGTGTAGCCGTGCGCTTTAAATATCAATTAGATTTAAAATGGTTCGGGATAAGTACAGCAACCTGTGTTAGCAAAACAAATATATCGGCGTCAATATTTTGACTAGTTCAAATTAAAAATGTGTACAAAGGCAGTGGATCCATATATTTGGAATGACCAAATAATGAAATTGAAAGTAATTACCGGTTTGTTTAATGAATCGCTCAGTAATATTAATATATTTTAACATAAACCAATTTCCTAGCATTTATTTATAAATTAACACACTTCCACATAGCTATCTTTTTCGAAAATTCGAATTAATAGTTGAGTGGTGAAAGATCTTTTTCTTCACATTTGGCATGAACGTTGACACAATTACTCAACCTGAGTGCCAATGAAAGGTAAACTGACAAGAAGGACGGATTACCGTTTTATGTACATTACTTATATGCCTTTCTAAATGATGTAGCTTTAAAATGACAAAACAAAGTTTTTCTCATTGGAACAAAACTTTCAATTTGTGTTAACCGTAAGAAGCGCATCGTACTTAAAGATTTATACTCAATATTTATTAATTTCTTTAATAAATATAAATAAATAACGTTTACATCACAAATGATATATATATATATATCCCCTGTTTTGCGAGGTCCATCCAGTTTTGGAGGGGGCGAGAATGTGCAACCTTCCTTGATTTCACATCTTCCGAAAATATTGATTATTTATTGAAATGGCAGGCGTCTTGATAATTATCATCAGTCCTTTAATTGACTTTAGGCTTCACATAGGGGAAGGAACATTAAATTGAAAAAAAGTCAAAAGGGGAGGAACGGCATAGTGTTTCAAAGATGTAAGAGACAAACACAAAGGCAGAAATAAGGTGAGGTGAGTACTGTGAAATAGTCGAATATGGCATAGAGTGAGGTGATGGTAGTTTGAATTGAAAATAGATTATTGTTTCATTCACATATGCACACATACTTACACATTTGTAAATTACTTTTTCAAATAAACATTCTACTAGAATGTGTCAGTAGCAATTATGGTTTTTAAAATTATCTTAATCCAAAATAGGAGGCAAAAATCATTTTCATTCGATAATCACTTAATTTAAGAATTTGATTTCAAAAATGATCAGTTTTGGTATTATAATGCTGTTTTTGTATATGTATTGGATAAAGCCAACTGAATTATCAAATGTTATTACTTTTAAAATTTCATAATCTTGTAGGCGATTACAGCCTACATCCCAATAATGCAATTTTATCGTATGGAATAATATTTTAAATATTTTTACGCAAATTTTAAGAATATGTTCATAATATCATCGCTTAGAATTCAAGACAACTAGTGTAATAAATAATATTCCAAAGAAACGCTTTTGTAAACAAATAGATGAAACTTGTATAACAAAGGCGAAGAACTTGGAATTTTCCGTTTAGCAACTAATTTCATACTGAAAATTCTTTCTGCCAGTACTGCATGAAATTTTGGGCTAAAATTAAATAAGCGAAAGTTAAATTTAGTTAATAATTGTTAAATGATATTAATATATTCATAAATAGAATTATTAAGATGCGCCAAAAGTTAAAAGGAAAAAAAATTTTAAGTGGAACAATTTATTAGTACACGATTGTTTTGTTTGGCATTTATGCACATATTCGGTAATAATTGTGAATGATTGTGTCGGTGTTATTTCCATAAAACCATTTTTGTGTTTATGGCCTGCAAGCACTACGCAAAACATAATTAAAATAATGAATATTTTTTGGCAAACCGCTAACGTTGAATTAAATCAGTAATTCGAAAGAACCCATTAGCATAAGTTTTTGATTAATTTTAATTTAATTAATTATTTTCGTCTTGTGCATCAATGTAAATCTTGAGTTACATTGTCATTTCTTATCCATTGGAATTTAAAATTAATAACGTTAATTTTTTTTATATTCTTGGCTTTTGAAGTTAATTTCACCGCTAAACGTGATTAGATATTGTAATACCTCATTCATTTCTGGAACGCTTGAACTAATTAAAGCAATTTGGCACTCTTCGTCCAATCAATAAGTACGTGCAAATCCACTGAAGAAGTATTCAATTGCCTTAGTGTTTCGACAATGTTTTATACCGATTTAAGTTAGTTTCGTTGTGCTGAAGGACTTTTTAACGAAATTATAAAATTGACGTTATTGCCAAAAACGACAATATCATAAATATCGTAAAAAAGTTGATTGACAAAACTCTTAAAATATGTTCTATAGTAAAAATTCAGATTATCAAATGTCTATTGCACAAATGTAGATTGAACCCGCTAGTTGATATCAAACTATAATAGGAATCAAATTGTAAAGGTAGAGGAAAAAAAGGTTATTGTATTAAGTTTAAAATAGACTATATTCAAAAAAGCGTACGATTTGAAGTAGTGCTTAAGCAAATATGATCAGATGAAACATGATAAATAGTCAAAAGAATGTTAATTGTATCCCCTCATAACTGAATTCAGCCTCTATAATTTAGGTGTTGTTGAGCTTGAAATACTGCATCTGATTAGTCGATTATTTTTTTAAATCTAAAAACAAGTAGACTTATTTTAATTTCTTCCTAAATGGCAATCAAGCAAACATATTTAACAAATTTTATTTTGGCTGTAACCTATGCAATATAAAATGAATAATGGAAGTACTATTATGAGATTAAGATGGAATTATCTGTGATTTTATAAACATCAGAATTCGTATTCCCTCTCTGCTGAACTAAGTTAAACTTTTATCGTTTCAACCACTCAGCCAGAATTAAAGGCCGATTAGTTTTTTGAGGTCAAGTGCATATCCATTATTTACTTATTCACTATGCATCTTTTCGTTTTTTTTACGGTGATTGCATATTTTTATAGAGTTACATTATAGTTATTGTTTTCAGTTGAAATTTTAGAAAGAAAGTTTGTAAGATACTATTTCAAGATGGATACGAAATTATAAATAGCTATTTGACGATTATTACTAAAATAATTGCTCTAAAATTCATTTACTATATAAAAATAGTTCACAATTTAGATTCAAATTAAAATATATAAATCAGCTCTTCAATTTAACCCATTGGTTTTATTGTACATAAGGAAAGACTAGCATAATTTGAGATAACGTAACACAAATTGACATTACTCAGACGATTAATTAAATCCAAGGAAAACACTAATTTAATTGAGATGATCTTCCGAAGTTGTATTTAATATGTGTTCAGATTATCTTAAAAAAATATTAATTATAAATGAAATGTCTTATCTCAATTTCTGAAAATTTAGCATATTGTATGAAAATATTGCGGATATAAGGTATTAGAAAGATTAAACATTTTTTCCCACTAAATGCTATATTAAATAATAAAATAAAATTAAGCATACGGCCTGTATGTGCTATTTTGGAAATGGAGACTTAAAATCAAAGTACAAAGAGTGAAATTCGGATTGGCTGACAAACTTAACCTTAAAGAAATTATTCGAAAACTTTTCAATTGGCTATATTATTGCTATTTTTTTCTCATAAATTTATTTATTTCAAATAGCAGGCGTTTTGATAGCTATCATTAACCATTAAGCTGACTTCGGGCTTCACAGAGGGAAGGTTCATCAAAGTAGCAGAAAGTCGAGGGGCGGGGAACAGAAGAGCGATTCACAGATGTAAAGGAGGCAGACAGACACAATTTAGGGAAAAGTTTAGATGAGTAATGTGAAAAGGGGTCGAATTTGACAAGCATTCGAGCCATGGTATTTTGGAGTCAGAAGTCAAGTGCCGATTAATAGACTTTTTGCCGTATGAGTATGCGCTGCCAGGGTGCACCACGAGGAGGTAAGTCTATTGCACACCCCTTTTTCTCATAAACCAATTGAATGATTGATAGCTTGCCATCACAAGTTGATAAAAATAAACACACTTAATAATAAGTTTTCGAAATTTTGCGATCGATTGGTTATCAGCTTATTGAATAATGCACTCTATGATTTAACAGAATAAAATTTCAATCCCATATATATATATATATATATATATATATATAGATACATTTACATAAAATTAGGCACATGCTCCTTACAAGGTTACTGGCTTGATACTTAGCCGGAGGTTTTTATTACTTACGCATTATAATTAACACTCATGCTAATTTGCAAAGGTTTACACGAATTTTTAATCTTGAAAGTTCAATTGTGACACCACGACATTTTACACATCCTTACAAAAAAGATTACCATTTATATGTCTGAAGCAATCCACAGAAGAAAGAATCCTATAAATTGGAAAAGTAAAGTTGTGCTTATGTGTTTAGTTCACAAATACAAGTTTCTTTTAAATCGTTAGATTACAGAATGCAATAAAATTTGAATTCCCCTTGTGTGGCGCAATTGATTGTCCATTCGTCTCTGGAGTCAACATGTTGTTCATACAAATGCTGAGTTTTTAAGTAGACAAATGTGTGTTTGTGCGTTGTTCACATAACAAACGTGTTTCCTTCAGTAATACAGCGATCAATGAGTACAACAATCTCTATGTATTGATTTTGATCTCACCTTCGCTACTTGTGTCAACACTTTTCTAGTATTGAAATTCGATAATAAAGATTGAACGAAGTTCTCAACCTCAAATATGAATGCCTCCAATTAATGAGATATCAATTACTTTCTCAATTGCTCTGCCATTTTTCCATAATGTAACTGTTTGGCCCAATTGATTGGTGCAGATTTTTCCACACGCCTACGATTTTAATCTCAATGTTTGGCAAAAGCCTCCCCCAATTGCTTGCGTACTTCGTGTGGTGGAGTTAATTTGTATTACTAAACACGATGCCAAAAACAGTAAGAATCAATGTACTTATCGAAATATTGGGTTTGCCTTGAGTTCACACAATCACGTTGTTTCTGTCTTGAGAAATAAAAAGTCAATTTGAAGCCTCGGAGATTTTACCATTTGGATTTTTATTTCTTATTTCAATCATTAAAAGTAATTTTAATTAGCTTGTAATCGCGAATATTGAGTTCTTTTAAACATTTCTCATTGTTGTCGCATTCAAAAGTTATAAGTGTCCACGCTGATGCCCAGTGACACTTTTTATCGGCTTTTCACCTGCCGCTGTAACTAAATTTCTGCAGGTGAGAACTTCGATCCAGTGCAAACGAGTTCAAATTTCGCAGTTCGAAAAACAGCAATGGCCTTTTTCACACCTCCTTGATGACAGGTGAATAAAACTTATTCAGTTCTAACTAGATCTAAATAATATTCACTTTAGTTCTTCTAACTGTTTGAATTTTTGTTATTGAAAATATTTGGGTTGGGGCATTTCACCCTAAGTACTATCCCCCTATTCAATATCAACATACACCATCAATACCTGACCATTAGACGCTATTTAATTTTCCTTCCATTTTTTACTTGTGGGCTGACGCAAACGATCATCTGATATTAACTTAAATGTGATTAGTCATGCAACAGCACTAAATTAGACTAAAGGTCAATAAAATTTAAAATTTAATTATGTTTTTTTACATTAAATTTTTATTTAATAGCAGACCGATTATTGGTTTTAAACGTAATAGCGGTATTTGAGCAAATTTAACTTTTTAATTGTTAATGATTGCATTAAATGTTGTAAATCAAAACTGGATGGCTGAATTATTTGAAGCTCGAAATTGCTATTCCAAATATAACTAAATTAAGAAAAATGAGTTCAAGTGAAAAGGTGAAACAAAACACATTTATAACAAGGTGGCATCAAAAAATGGATAACTTGCTTGTGAACGTTGATCCAATTGAGCCACCTGTATAGAAGAACAAGTAAAGCAATGAAAGTCAGTGAATTTTTGATTCAGCAGAAAAATAACCATTTTACTTATGACAATAATAATGAAAATGCTTTCAGATATTCTAGTTTAGTTTATAAAGCAGCATTGTATTTAGGAAGTTTGAATTGTTATTTTAAGTTTTGTTCCACTCGATCACTTTATATTAATAGAACTTTCAAGAAGACGAATGTTACATGTAAATTTTGATTTTATCTTGTAGTCATTAAAGTATCATTTGAAGCACGTATGGCACATTTGAAAACGAAAGTCGAGATAAATGGAAATACAGACTTACTACTGCTTGTTGTTAAGGGGTTGCCATGCTCTGAAAAAGAGAATGAAATGGTGAAGTTTTTACTGTCATTTGACAGAAAAATTACTTTTGTCAGTAAATATTTCAACAAAATTCGTTTAACTAATTCTCAACTTATACAACCATATGTAAGGTAGAAATAATTATATTCAGTCAAACAAGACTAAATATTTATTTTAAATTCAAAAAGACTTGAGTTTGCAAACCCAGCATAGTTTAACTTAACAATATACAGATAACTATATTTTAATGATAAATAAGTGTTTATGAAATATTATTTGATTGAATCTTTTTAAATTCTATAATAATGATGATAAAGTAATATAAAAAGTATTTCCGATTTACAGATTTAAAACTATGAATTTCTGAATTAAATATAAGTGCAATACACTTTACTAAATGAAACTTACTTCTGCACTCAGTGTAATCAGGCGACTCCCCTAAAGTGATAAAATATTAAAATCTGGTAAATAAATTTGGAAAAAGAGGCATCCTAAATTTAAATTACCTCCTTTCTTCCAATAGACGGAAATTCCTAAAATTGATTTTTGCGTTCCAAAGACAATTGCACTCATTTCTTCCTGTTTCACCTGAGGACGCGTTCCTTCCTCTACTTCTGGTTTGTACACAAGTGTGTAATCAAGTCGATCTTTAGCCTCGTTTTTAATGAAGTCCTCCTAAAATGCAAATATTTGGTATTAAGCCATTTAAATTGATCAATCAGTATAATATTAATTACTCACTGCAATATTTCGTATCATGGCCTGATTGTGCTACCGTTCCAATCCATACACATAACGTATATGATCCCACTTTCAAATGACTCTTAAAGCATTTATTTAGTTTACTTATGAAAGAAATTCCAGATAGATTATAATACGTTATGCAAGTCATTTATAATCGCGATATCAAATAAAATAATCAAATATTTTATTGGTTTAAAATAGATCTAATGGAAAAAAAACATACCTTCACATTGCTTGACGATCCCTGTATGGAAAATTTAATTTCAACAGATTCCATTCCCTGTGTATATCTGGCAAACGGAAACGACACATGCGGTATCACTTCACCTAAAATAACCGCCAATGATTATAAATTGAAAAGTCATTTTAAATTTTGCTATAGTCATTAGGGTTTCGTCATTATCATTTACGGCTTTAGGCATCTTCTTACCTAGTTTAACGGACTCGAATATACACTTTGGGGCAAACGTAACGATGCAATCTTCTACTCCACTAACAATCAGATGTCCATATTTTGTAACATCAGCAATAGTAATTGTAAGGAAGCCTATACAATGTTCGACAAATAAATGTCTGTGTAACATGGATAAAATTGTTACCTGACTCATTTCTACATGGACTTCCAATCACTTCGTCCTTCAGCTTACAATTGCCCTCAATTATATCGACTTGACCCTGCTTGCCTCCCAGAGTAACGAAGATATTCTAAAAGTATAACATATAAGTTCAAGCAGTTAAATCCATTTTTACTTGATCTGCGGTCACAGGAAACATCAGTGGTCCCGTTGTCCCATTTGGTGTGGCGACAACTCTTGAACATAGAGAACCTGATGAATCTACACCCTCTATAACAAAAGGAGCATTGATTTGCAACAAAATCAAAACAAAGATATTAAAATTCATTTGCATGGATATGTTTTACAAAAGGTATCGCACTTTTATATAACTCCCTTTTATAAAATGTAATTGCGTATGTGTGCTTGTTTGGATTGCAATGCAAGGTCATCTTAGATTTTTTGCAAAAATGACTTAATAATCGTAGAAGAAATGTGTATGCATTATATTAACTATAATTGTGGGTATATCAAAATACTTGATTTGAAACTCTAACCTTTAATGCAAATATATATCATTTTTTTCTATGGATAAAACTAAAGCTAAAACAAATTTTGTACTAAGTTCGTCTTCATTTGCTCATAATATATGTACTGTCTAGTTATGAGTCTCCCAATTGAGTTACATTTCTTGATAAATGTCTCCAAGTAGTGTACGGACATATAATGATGACAATATTTTCGTTGAATTGCTTCGCGACACCTAAATTAGATTGTTTTTCTTTCATTTGGTGAATGAATGAGTGAAGTGATTAATGTTTTATTTTCTAAATGAGAACTTGGAAATTTAAAAATCTTAACATTTTTAAGATATTTTATGCCCCATTTATTGAGGCCAACAACATGGGCATTTATCCTGCTGATTTCGTTCAAAACCATTTAGCTATCGAATTCATTCAAACGACTGTTTTCTGAATGGGTAAAGGTTAATTGTTGTTTGGTTACTTAAAAAGTGGACACTATGACACCATAACCCTCAGCAGTTCAACTATTTGAAGTCCTTAAATAATAATTGCGTTGCGTTCCAAAACCATTTTGCTCGATCGTGTGAAAAGGTCTCAAATTGGTGTTTTTAAAGGTATATTTAAAGAAGTTATTATTAAGCCAACGTAATATCATGAACATGAGGAAGAAAACAAGATGAAATTCAACTATTTGTAGTAGGCAAGTGTATTCAAAATGAGATACGATCTTTCTAGTAATAATCACTCTTCTAATAAGATGTAAAAGTGGTACAAATTCAGTGAAATGTTAAGATTGGCACATCTGAGTAAGTTTAAATTTAAATGTTCATTTTACGATTTTCTTATAGTATATCAATCTGAGGAAGCATTTAAAAATCTATCAA
>UZAE01012403.1:23057-42950 GCA_900617975.1 Rodentolepis nana | reverse complement strand
GAACGTAATAGTGGTTACGGATAATTGGAGATTAGTATATTTATTTATATCAAATGGCAGGTGTTGTGAAAGTTATCATTAGCCCTTTAGTTGACTTCAGGCTTCACAAAGGAACATCAAAGTGAAACAAGTCGAGAGGGAGAAAGGGAACAGAGGAGAGTTTCAAAGATGTAAAAGAGACAGACACAAAAGTGGAAAAAGGTGAGATGAGTACTGTGAAAGTAGTTGAATATGACATACAATGGGGTAAGGGTAGTTTGAAGTGAGAAGTCAACTGCCAGTTAATAGACTTTTTGCCGTATGAGTATACGTTGCCCAGGGTGCACCACGTGGAGGTAAGTCTATCGCACGGCCCTTGGAGATTAGTATACTTAGATTAATGCAAAGATTACGGGTTCAAAGGTGCATTTCCGAATGATCTTCGATCAAACAACACCAATCGTTATGTGCATTTCGGGCTTTCAAGCACAAATATATATATTTCATGAAAGAAGCTTAAGTTATCACACACCACCCCTCGGTTCGTTGCCAAATTCGAACTTGACGAATAAGACTTTTAGTCATATTGAAGAGGAGGGAAAATGTATTTCCTTTCAGTGAAATATCCACTGGTTCGACCTTGAACATCATGGCACTGTTACCGTCCATTCTTAAAGAGCTGTTACTACCCTACTGCACTTCTGCACCCACCGAACAAATAAAGCGAAAAAACAAGTAATTTCATGGTGCCAGCGAAAACCCTCAGCATACGACCATTTTGGAGTTTATAACTGAGCCTATGTAAAAAAATGAGTGCAATCACTTATTAAGTAAATAAATTATGGATATTGCTTGCGAACTTTTTGACTCACCCTTGTATTCTTTGGTTCGATCAAAAAAACATTGAATCACCTGATTGTCACACTCGCTTCCAATCTTTCCATTTTATAGCCTGATCGAATTTTTTATCTTAACTTAACATGACTTCATACCGTGAAATTAATCTAGCGTTCTAGATTCCTTTAAAAAGGTTGTCGATCTTTGGGATGGCAAGTGTTGCGAAATACGAAGACAAAATACTTCTGTCACCTCATTAACTGCGTCCCCTCCAATGCCTTTTCACATTGAAATATTGTTTATTATGGCACATTCTAACTAACCAATAACTACACAAGACCTGCTGATCATAGCAGGAGCCTATATGCATTTGTATCGATTTGTTCTTTGTAAAGGAAATAAGTCGCAATTTAATCAATAGCTGTGCAATTCTTTTGTTCTGTATCCATAATTTCGATTTTCAACTCCTGAATCATGATATACATATATCAAGATCTGGGCGCGGAAATTTAATTTTATGTTATTCATCCCATGTTTTTACTAATTTAATTAGATTTGAAATCAGCCGACCTATTTGAAGGTCATACTCTAATTTTCAACTGACTGATTAAACTATTCTCAACTGTATTTGCCAGAGCTCACCTGATTTTTTAATTTCTTCAGTACTAATTCATGAGACTTCAGGATTGGTTTGCATTGTTTTATATGAAAAGCAATTAACACATAATTTCATTATAGAACATTTTGGCGGAGAAAGTAAGCATAAGGTGTTGACAGCTTGCTCGCCAAATTATTTCAAAACAAATAGAATATATTGAATTTTGGTTTCATGCCAAAATTGCTTAGTCATAGCTCAGATTGTCTGGAATCTGGGATGGACCTGATATATATAATATAATTTATATAAATCCTCAATTACAGCAAGATAGTAAAAATTAACTCACAACTCAAAAGTTCTAGACCTTGCACAAAATGCATACTGTTTGCATTCACTTCAGAAATATAAAAACCATAAAATTTATTAATTTACACTCCCATCGCGTGTGAAAAATTTCACAACAATAAATCGTATGACATTCAAACATACTCCAAGCTATAAAATCCCCTGGAATATGACCTCCTCCGGTAACGCTGAATTGAATAAAAGCTTATTGAAAAAAACTGGAAAGAGATTTAAATTGGTGCCGTTGTTTTAGCAAAATAGGGGGACAGGCGTTGTTAAATGGATCGATGATTTAAGCATCTGACTTCTACTTCCTAAAGTACATTCCGTACAAGGTGACTCATTCCAGAGTATTTGAGGACAAACGTGTTGTAGTAAAGGTCGCCAGTTTAATGGGCGAATTTTAAAAATGCAAATTGAATAGCTGGTAGAAGTCTCTGTGAAAACCCCTACTTCCATAACCACAGGTCATTTTACCGTTCTTATTGTCGAATTGGAAACTCGACGCTAATTTGGCGGTAATTATCCGTTTCTGTTCACCAATACTAGTTGTCATAGGGGTAATCTGATGAGTTCGATCAAATTTAGTCGTGCAGGATGGTAGTGACCCGTTGTCTTGACCACTGGAAGAAAAACGTGCTTTCGCTTTGAGCATGCAATGGCTTCCAATCTTTTGAAGTTGTCCAATTAGGGTGTACTTCAGATCGCTTTGAATTAGACTTTGACTAATATTCAGTGACCTTAAGGGTCAAGTTCCAAACAAACCTCAAAATTGGAATTCTCAACTTTATCCCTCTTTTCTCCGCGTCAACATGAGTGGAAAAATATCCACTCCCTCCTCAATTGACATTTTTAATAAGACTTTTATTTACATGAATGAATGCTTATTAACAATTTCCCAAATCTCTTCATTTCATCTGATCATAACCAAAATTCTTGAAAAGATCTCTGATCCATAACTGTTCAAGAACGTGAGGTTCGAAAACGTTCTGGTCAAACGTGGACAATGTGACAGAAAGTGGTGAAGGCAGATATGAAGTGCCTTGAAGATCTCAAGGTCATAATAATAATAATAATAATAATAAAAGTGAATAATTTTATGATATTTAAAAATACATTATCATAAAAATTCGTACATATCAAACTTTTGTTGGTGGAAGTATTGCAAACACTCACTAATCTTACCAATGCATAATAAAATATTACCACTCACATTCGAATATTTAGGCTCTAATAAAATTGTCAGAATATAAGCTGAAATAAAGAGCAAAAGATGGCATTAAAATGTTTTCTTGCTATCTGTGCATTCAAACGAACTTCAATTTCCTTAACTCAGCTGTTTAAATTATATATCCATTTGTCAAATTCAATTATTATTTTTATTTAAAAGGAAGCATTACCATTGAGATCGGTTAGCTCAAGTTGCTAAATGGTTTAATTTTCTACTAAATTGTCAGAAATACGGCATGGAGATTCAGTTAGAAAGGAAAATTCATTTCATTCGTTTTATTTCTCCCCTTATCAAGGTTAATTTAATTTAAGTTAAAATGGTAAAATGCGTTGAATCTCACTTTTCGGAAACTAGTAATTCTCCGCTAATTCAATTAATGGTTTCAATAATCAAGCGTATTTAATGAATGCACATGGGTATTAATTCCTATGCAAAAATTGACATTAAATATGAATATAATATGATTTTTTTACTATACAGCAACCGCTGTACCTAGTTTGAACCGTGCTTTAATGTGTATCGATTTTTTCGACTTTTGATCTGGTGAATCCATGTTCAGCTACCTCTTTATTTGTTGAAACAATTAAGCAATATGTTTATTCGCGAGTAATAGTAGCACCAATCCCAATGCCAAGTTATCTTTCTTGAATTTTGAAATTCTTAGAAAGCTTGTTTAGACGCCAACGAAAGACGCGTAATGAGACAGGGGCAAACTCAAATGCCCTAAATCTTTCCCTATTTGCAGTAATACATATTCCAAACCATATTATTGATATCAACAGTAATTGATCAGTGGATTAAATGAAAATATTAGACTAAATGAATACATCCCATACTTTTCAAGAACAACCCTAATTATTAAGCCCAATTTCATTGCACTATGTGTATCAGGCAAACAGTGTTTTAAAACGAGAGAATTTAATTCGAACAACTTCGGTGTTGACTCAGTTTTGGAGGTTTAACTAAAACGACGGAGGAAATAAAAACATTTAGTGAATGACATTGTGAAAACAATGCACATACATATGCATAAAATTTCATTTAAAAGAAACTGACAACGATAAATCCCTAAAATGCCTTCAGAAATAAATATATTAAAGTTAAGTTAAATTAATTATAATGAAAAATGGGAAATTTCTAACGAGATTGAATTTACGGCACATTTCCAAAAATTCGACACTTCGTCAGGCCTTATAGGGAAAGTCAAAGCATGTGGGGATGATGCCTAAAAAGGGCGTGAACGCAGTTATCTGTGGAGATTAATAAGTCCACATCGCCTTCGCCTTCTCAGCTCTGTGCGAGGCAATGGGGCAAGGGTAGGTTGAGGCAAAGTCTATCAACTCCGCCATATAGCTCAATCGGCCAAGCAACCATGCAGTCAGCCATCGAAGCAGTCAGCAGCCGCCCACAGCAGAAACAGGGAGCGCCAATCTCCAAAGGCAAATTCCAATTGGTGCGCCGTGCCTCAAACCCACACACTGATTGGTTCACTCCGCACTCCACCAGTTCCGTTGAGCCCATCGTCTCCATGACAACAGCACGAGAGCGATATACGAAGCTGCCGCAGAAGTGACTAACTCCTCCTGTTTCGTCCAACATCCCTCAAACCTCTCAAGTTATGAGAGGTTTGACAATTTTGACCACTTGGATTATTGATATTATTATTATTATTATGCAAAGTAAAATAGCCAGGAAACCAATTACACAATGAGCGGGACCAGAAGAGGATTGGTTGCACCCCAAAATACCTTCCTGGAAAAGATCATTCGCAGATGCAATGGCCAGTGTGAGTACTATTGTTTAAAAATTAACTTCTCATTTCTGAAATACATACTATTCGGTTGTCTGGGATTCCACTTAGAGTTCATGTCATTCCTTACCGAGATTCATTACGCGACAATTCGAAAATGCCTTCCTTTACTTTCTGTATGATTTAAGGATCCACTTGAGAAATCCATTTTTTTTCTAGTAACTCATGAGGATGGCAATTTATCCCTAATGATTTATTAGACATTGCATATGTATGCATATATCAGTGTGGAATATCGATTATCGATAACGCGAACGCTATTTTGGCAAAATTATCTCTGTTGCAAAAATTAGAAGCCGAAAGGAAGTATGGTTTTAAATAAACCTATTAGTGAGGCATAAAGTCGAATAAATTACCCCCAACGAAACGTATGAAGTAGGGTTCTTTTAAACTGCATATTTCAAAGATTTTCAGAGTTCTGAAAAGTGATTAATGCAGTTAAAACTTTTATCGTATCGTTTCTTTTGTTTGAATTATAAATGTAAATCCTCATTAATAATACCCAACTTTAACTTGGTAGCAATGGTTTAATTAATAATTCCAAAGGTGGTTTAAATGCAATTGTTTTTCGGTGAATTGGCATATAAATATTGGGCCGCTTAGATATAATGGTGACATTAGCACTGTAATGCCATGTAATCAAAATCAAGACAGAATGATTGAAAAATCGGTATCATAAGACCCCTACTCCGTTTTATTTCTTTGCCTCACATCCCAAAAATTTAAATTTCACTATCTATCTCCTAAATTAGAGAGCACGCTTTAACCGGGATATTCAATACTTATTGACAGCGTTCAATTTTCATTGAATTTAAGCTTTAGCCAACTTTCTACTTAGAAGTTCTTACCCTGCTCATCATCAAAAGAAGTCAGTTAGCACGGTGGCAATAATAATTCGAATTAATTTTAGTTCTTTTTTCTAAGCCAGCCCAACTTGTTTATCATGAGTGATATCTGGTAGGAGGCGCCAGCATGTCTTGTGTGGCTATTTTCTTAAAAAAATTAATTTTATCCTAGCCATTTCAACTGTGGAGAAAATTAGAGACAAAACAAATTCCATTTAATCACAGACTCTTAACTTTGAAATATTTTTAATAGCCTAAAAATAACATAACCCTCTTTCACATATAGCCTCGGTGATGTGAATACATTGAAGCACCCCATAGCCAGGTATTTTTCATCATCATGAAATCGTTTTTGTTAAAGAAATCTTTTTGCAATCGGCGGGTACACTATTACCTTCGTGGGATATTGATGTCCTAAAATCTACCTAGATTTTTGAGTGAATATTCGTCCCACGTGATCCTGCGCGACTTTTTGACTAACTCTTCAATTACTACAATTTGTTTTGACATTGCAATGCATTATTTTGCTCAAAGACCTGAGAAAATGGAATGACCTTATTGGGAAGTAAAGGGGTTGCCTTAGACACTAATAATCTCACAGTTTACTTAAATCAGATGGCAGGCGTTTTGATAATTATCATTAGTCCTTTATTTGACTTCTGGCTACACAGAGAGGAAGGAACATCAAAGTGGAAAAAATTCGAGGGGGGGAGGGGGTGGAACAGAGACTGTTTCAAAGATGTAAAAGAGACAGCTACAAAAGTGGAAAAGGTGAGGTGAGCACTGTGGAAGCAGTCGAATATGACATACAGTGTGATCATGGTTGCTAGAAGTGAGAAGTCAACTGCCAGTTAATAGACTTTTTTGCCATATGAGGATACGTTGCCCAGGTTGCACCACGTGGAGGTAAGTCTGTCGAACACCCCATAATCTCCCAGTAATTTTGTTAATACTGCATAGCTGAGATTGGAAAAAGTACCTAGACCCCCTGGTATCATTTCCGTAATTGCTTGACTTCTGTGAAATGTCGGCGATGGCTAATAATCAATAGTAGCAAGTGATAAAGATATTTAATTTCGGATTGTGAAAGATATGAATTACGTTGGCTTATAATTTTGACCATTTGGGGATAATGCGTTGAAAACTGTCAATAGAACTTAAGTCAAGGACTATATTAGGGTCAAATTCATAAATAGACATGTCTACGTGGGACATCGGTGCACTTCAGAGGTTGACAGAGAAAACTGAATGAACACCATGCCGTGAACTCAATGTACTAAATTTGAGCAACGTATTATATGGCGAATTACAACTATAAGCCAGAAAGGTTTTGATTCGCAGATATACTTTTCAATTTCAATTTTCTCTCCAGGCGAAGCACATTTCACACAGGATAGAATTATGTCTTCATTTCAGAATTTAAAATAAATGAAGGTAATAACGCTGAGAATAAATAGCTTCACAGCTATTTAATCAAACTCAAGTACGAACGCATGTATCAGTATTAAATGCTTATCCTAAACATTTGGGCGATTGGCTAACTTCTGTAAGTACTCCGACTATCTATCCTGTGTATATTTGAGAGCTTTGACTGGCCTACATCTAGAACACATTACTATAAAAAGATAAACTATCCAAAAAACATCTTTTTCCTAAACCTGTTGGGAGTAAAGTGTTATTTATATCGTAATTTAAGTTAGTTAGTGGTTAATAAACCATGTTTATTATTTACAGTGCCGTTAAATTGTGTAGAATTTTAATGTGCAAATACATCATAGCTCAGAGAATAGGAGAATGTTCCAAGCACTCCCCAAATGTATGGCTTCAGGAAAGGTAGACCCTAGTGACAGCGAAGCGTGAGTTTTAATTCATATTTCACACTTCTTTACTCCGGTCGGGAAGTTCACTGATTCATGACTGGATGTACAAAATCTTTGTTCTATCCCTCCCCCCTTTTCATAAATGAACGCAACACATTAAAAGGACTTTGATTTATTAGCACATTCCTATTCAAGTATCTAATACAATCAATGGTGCTATCTCAAGGTAAACTCGAATAAAGATCGGCGCAGAAAAAATAGGCCGATTTCGCTCCTGATATGCTTATCACGTCTTAAAATGCTATATATATATATATATATATATATAATATTCGGTTTCCAATTTGTTTAAATTAAAGTCGGATTTTATGAAGAGCGAATGCTTGCAGCCATAATTTTCGCACTACATTTGAAGGGAGTGGTGGTGGTGGTGGTGCTTTATAGTCCACGTAAGTGGGCATAAAAGGCTATCCAAATATTTTCCGATTTAATTATCACTTGACTATGAACAAAAATGTCCTCCACCCACATGTCCAGGCAGATATGCTCTTTGTGGTAACGCAAATGAAAGACATTTTTCCTGGTTTCCTCTTGTCAAAATGTGTGAAGAGTATAGTCTCTTGGTTGTGAATTCGGAATATGTTGCCCTGAAAACGTACCAAAACCTTCCTCACAGTAGAATTAGTTAAAGTAAATTGTATTTACTGACTTCTGCGTTAGCATGGATGATACAGAATCGTGGAAATTCTTTAACCAAACCCAGTTGTTGAGTGGAAATAGAGAGTTTCACTATCGATCTATGTCACAAAATTTAGCAATAACTAATTATCTAAAATATTGATTTTATTTAAGCTATGCACCCGATAAGAATAGCGCAGATCAATTTTGTTACGCAATAGACTTAAAAAGATTGATTTTTTAATTCCCACATCAATTTAGTGACGACTATTGCTGAAAATTCATTTAGCATTTTTTTCCCTACCAAATAAATGTGAATGCAGGAGTAATTTTTAAATACAATTTAATTATCACGTCGAACGATTTTTTTTAACATTCATTTGTCCGAAAACGTCAAATTAGCGTTCAATTTATGGGCACCATGAAATATTCTCTGGATGTATGGGAGTGGGTGATAAAAAAGAGTTTTTAAAGATTACGGTGTCCTTGCAGATTTTCTACATCCCGTTCCATTACCTCATTTGCTGAATGAGCTACTGGGGAAGGGTTAAACTGAGTAGAAGTTCAATCCGAACTCTTTTGAAAAAAAAATTTCAATTTTTACCAATTCAAACAAATAACTAGTCTTAAACCTATTCTCTCCAAAATGGTGTGTTTAGGTAGTAGATTTTTCTATCCCTTATTACTTCAGTCGACTCGTTTTATTGTTGGAAATATTCAAGAAAGGACCGATTTTATAGCAATCACACGTTTTGCTTAGTATACAGCTCACTCTTACAGGTATGTTCGTCTATTCCACAGCTGTCTACCTTGAAGCTCCATTCAGAATTTCCTTTGGAGACATATTTTTTCCCTATTTTATAAAAATTTCTGATGTTTTATTATCGAAGCAATAAAAATGCTTTTTTGACATTCAGGTTCATTTTAATTGGGCTACAGATTAAAATTCGTCCTAATCTTGATTTAGGCTTTGCAATCCGTTCGCAACGAATCATTTTCCAGATTCACAATTCAAAATTACTATTTAACGGTTATCTATCATAAACTTTATTAATATTTTGTTCAAAATGACCGTGTGAATTTCATTTACTCCTTGAATCTAATTAAATTAAGAAAATGACACCACAATTACATCAGGCATTTAGAAAATTCACTTATTTACACTATTCATTCATTTGAGTAAATAAATCAAATAAACAGCAGCTCAAGACGCAACGCAAGTAAAATAGAAATTAAATTAATATCTCATTTCCAATTAACAGACATTTGATACAGGCATTACATCTATTCATTTTTATTAAAAAAGAACTATTCCGCTTTTTGGTTTAATTTCATTATTCACTATTAACGCCATGTGTTTGCGATATTTCTTGTAACACCGCAATCATTTGTGCAAAAATTGTAAAATTAGTACAAAGTTTTTGTTTAAATTGATCAATAAAAATCAATCGAATTGGCTACTGAATCCACGCCCTACTTCCACTTTAAAATTTTGAAGGCGTTTGTTACGTAGACTCCACCATATTTTGCCTTTCATATGCAATGCAAATATTGATTTTTTATGGCCTTATTTTTCACACGTGTTTTAAGGTCATAACGAGAGTTAAGTTCATCGGATATTTACTCAATTCACAGAGGGGTATGAGTAACTAAAATATCAAAATCATACTGCAGATCACCAGCGTGCAGTGCTAATTTCATTCAACATAATACTATACCTTTGCTATAATTTAAAGATAATCTCTAACTCAATTATTCCCTATTATCAATGCAAGTTACCTTGGTAGCTTCAATTATGCCACTCAATATAGTCGATTTCGGGATTTCACTAGATTATAATTTTTCGGCGAAGTAAAGACTCCTATTTTCATTCTCAATTAATCATGATTCAAATTAAATTTTTGCCACGGAAAAGTTTCAATGAATCGGCAAAATATTTTCAAATCAGCTTAATAAATAGTGATATTTGGGTTTAATAAACCACTCTAGTGAATTTGCAAATTTTGGAGAATATTTTGCATTAATTTCCCATTTTCGGAAATTGATATCTGCAGATTGGTCTATGTTCATTTTTAGCGGCTTTCCTGAAAGTGATATATATATATATATATATATATATATATATATATATATTTATATATATATATATAGCGAATAATGACACCAGATTAATTCTTCCCCATCAACAAATATACACAATTGCTTGCATCACTATCTCTCTCTTAAAATGGAATCAAAAGCGTTACAGTTTATTTTTTTCAATTTGAGAACGAACTATGAATGGCTAGTTTTCAAATAAGTTTGAATTTCTTCAATTTTTCAAAATAAAGGTTAATTGCTATTGGTTCAAAGAACTTAAAAATGATTTCCGTGAAAGGGATTTTACTTTTTAATTAGATTTTGAAATGGAACTTTGCTTAGATTTTTCATAAATCTCAAATATTTGAGAGTTTAAATTTTAATATTAATAATATTGGGTTATTTACACAATCTGCAAATCTGGAAAAGGTTTCATCTTTTTCAAAACAACTTCCCCTCTTGAACTTTTCATTCGATGAATTACAGATGCTTAAGAAAATAAAATAACCAGATTCGAATTTTAGAGTGCTTTTTGCATAATTGAATGATCGATAGTTAGACTAATTTTAAACTTCCATGGATTTCAATAAACATATTCAATTTGCACTATAACTTAAGGAGAGAGTTGAATACATTTAAAACACCGATTGGTGGCGCGTACTTACCTCCATATTATCATGACAGTCTATTTGCATTAGGTGAAATTTTTGTTGAAAAAGTGCTCGGATAGCACCTGTTCTTTGAGGGGAATCTTAAATGGATATCGTGTGAATAGAATAATAAAATGTTTAAGAAGGCGTATGAGTGTAAAGTTGGAGAGTGGGTCATTTATTAACTGAATAAATAAATATGTGCGAACATTCTTGTTTCCGTAGATAATTACTATTCTTAGCAGTCTGCAGTAGTCAAAACATTAATACCGCCTGAAACTTTTCAACAGGAAGTCCATTAAATTATGAAAAGAAGGCGCTTCACTTGACTGTTTGGATTATTTCACCCTCCGACGCAGTTTCAACCTCATTTTTAATGCACACACAAAAAGTTTTGGAGTAATTAGAAAATAGTCCACATCGGAATTTACGTATTCATTTTGAGTAAACACGGCTTTAGGGGGGCTTTGGTAGGTTAACTTTATTTTGATCTTCCCGGGGGAGGGGTTGCACTCTGGGCAACGAATACACATACGGCAAAAAAGTCTATTAACTGGCAGTTGACTTCTCACTTCAAACTACCATCATCTCACTATATATCATATTCGACCCCTTCCACAGTACTCATCTAGCCTTTTCTCTGCCATTGTGTCTGTCTCTTTTTCATCTTTGAAGCTCTCTTCTGTTCCCCTCCCCTCTCGACTTTTATCAATTTGATGTACCTTCCTCTCTGTGAAGCCTGAAGTCAACTAAAGGGCTAATGATAACCATCAAGACGCCTGCCATTTGATATAATAATAATAATAATAATTTTGCTCTTCCTTCTCCGATCAATTGAAATTTTGCGGATTTAGAGAGAAAGTGCTGATTTTTTTGCTATTTAAAGCATTGGAAGGTGGAGTGTGCACTGATGTGACAGGACCAATCGTTATTGAATGGATAATTTTGCTCAATTCTAATTATTCAACCTGTTTTTTTTTCAATAGTACCTTGTGTAATAATAAGAAGTAGTGGTTGGGATGAGATGCTCAGTGGAGCATGCGTTATAAAATTCAATGTATCCTAGGGACTTTGCTAAAACGAGCTGGGAATAGTATTTTCGAATATTCGGGTTATTTTTACGCAAAAGTACACCCAACTCTTGCGATCAATAGAAATTTGGATGCAATGCTTAAGTGCTGTCTTGATTATCATGGAAATTCGTGAACGATTGCAATGTGTTCATGCAAAATCGTGCACCATTAAGAAATATGATTATGATAATATGAATATTTGAAATTGAGACGAACGTAGTTCAATTGAGTTATGAAAGCCCCTTTTTGTTGAAAATTGTCTATATTCAGGGATTGCTTGATCGATCACGAAATTCGACATCCATTGACGAACCCTTGAGCTTTAGAGTAAGTTTATTTCAGCAAAATCGAGAAATGGGTATTTTTTAAATTCACGAAATCGATTAGCGGGTTAACATTACTAAAATATAGCGATTCGTCCAAAAACACCTCTTTTGTATTAATTATTAAGCTATTAACTTTGAAATTTCAGCACCATAGGGCTTTAGATCGACTTAACTAATATATTGTCTTTTCTCAGAAATGTGTGAACAGATTGCAAACTAATTTACCTAGGGGGCATACATTCGATAGAATCATCAATCTCAAATGGACAATTTTTTAGATTAAAGTTTGAATAGAACACCTTTCTATCTTTGTCACCTGAAAAATTTTGCTTACATCATTGCCTAAATTCGAAATCTCTAGAGAAGACCTGAAGGTATCATTTCCCTCCCCCACATTTTTGTCCATTTTTGCAAGCCAGAAAATGAATTTACACATAATTAGAAACCAAACAAAAGAGAGAATTTCAATTTAAACTAATGACGATATATATTTAGACCTTTGAAAAAAAGTACTTGGGAAAGACTTCTTGTGTCAAGGAGACTAGAACTATTTTCAGATGTGACTACTCTGGCATTATTGTTCCCCACATAATTACATTCTATTTTAACTTTCACTAATTCACGCCCTCGTTGCATTTCAGTTTTTTTTTGCCACTCTTTTCCCGTTAGAATTATCGTCACTTTGAATATCAGACGAGCTCACATGACTTCTCTCAGCTGCAAAATTTATGGAACTTCCACTTTTTATTATTAATACATGACAATAAATTAATCGTATCATCCCTAGTTCTAATCAAATCTACTAGAATTTGCAAACGATATGGCATTTATAATCTAAACCACCTAAATTGGTAATTTAAATCGATTTTTAAATAATTCAACTCAAAAAATTGCTGAAATATAATTTCCTTTCCTGACCTCTGCCATTTACTGACCCTTTTTAATTAACGCGATCGTTTTCCCAAATTATCGAATGTCTACCGATGTGAATGAGTCTCATGACCTCTGTATTGACGTGCACAAAGGTGCTGACTGTTTTCTGTTCAATTGAGGCTTATTGATTAAGTTGGTACTTTAGAAACAATATTTTTGGACAAGGTCTTCGAATCAAAGAGTGGAGCTTAATGTCAAGACTTTTAAGAACCAATCATAACAGTGTATTTTTTTAATTTTATGTCATCCAATGAGGTACTTTAATTTCAAGTCAATGAGATGACCCTGTTTCGTTTATAATAATTGACAAATAAAACCTGACGCTGGTAGAAAACTTAAATTTTTTTCCAAAGATTAATAATGAATTATATATTAAATGAAATAGTGCAATTTTATAATTAAACTCCGCTTCCAATTCTGTGTTGTCCTCAAAATAAGCATTGGTAATGAAATTAAAAATTTTTCACAATAGTAATTGAATTTAAAAATTTTTTTGTCTATTTTAACTGAGTTATAATTTGATTCGAAAATGTAATTTTACACATTGTAACATTTTCAAAGGCACCATTTATTGGGGGTTGGGGGTTTGGGGGGGGGGGGCTAGATTTGGACCATGAATCCACAGTCCTTCATTAAAAGTACAACATGACTTTTCCTCGTTGAGCAAGTGACCAGGCCGTCACTAAATGAATACATTTTTACAAAGCCTTTGCCAGGTAGTAAATAACTGCAAGGATTCGCTGTGGCTAATAGTTCGACTAATTGTACTAAAATTGGTCGTTTTGAGACTGAAAGCTTATATGGGTAGTTCTCCAAGTGCACTCAGCAGTGGAACTGAGAGTAGAGGGTGAAAGTGGTGAGCACAATGCATCCACTCAATGAGCAAGAATATTTGAGATGAGCTGGGTTATAGCCGGGGCACGATACCAACCCAGTGCACTCTTGCCAAAGATACAAACATCGCATGGTTTACGCAATGCCTTCGAATATAAAATAAACTTTCTCATAGGTAAAGACACATGAATGGTTACGAAGATATCTGTGGGGTATTTGTGATCTATTAGGAAATTCGTTGCTAGCCATAAGTAACTTGAAAGAACACAGATAGAGAATCGAAGATGTCTCGTAACCTCGATGATGAAATTGCGACAGAAATAGACAAGGCTTCTGTGTGGTGACGAACTTATTCCCCAGTTTTTCGTGTCTGCACATGGGCAATTAGCATGAGAATGTCAAAATTCAGTATAAAATGTGATGACTTTAGTCCAATGTACTATCTTCGATTGAACTAAACTGGTGCCTCTATTGGCTTGACTGACTATCGATTTTATCCCTTACTATGGCATCTTGATTGTTAGTTTAAGTAACAAATTTTGCTAGACTCTTTGATTTCTTGTCGTCGCTCTTTGTGGTGGTGCTATTGGTAAAGATTTGGAAGTGCATTGTCATAGGTGATTAGCATAGGGGAGCCAAGCAAAGCCCTACTCTCATCGCACGAAAATACCTTACACATTCCATGGCAATAGAGAGAGAGAATCGACATAAAATTGCAAACAAAATGGAGGTCTTCACATTTTGGAAACAGTTATCTCACGTAAACAGGAAGTTGACAATTAAAGTTGGCTGTCTAGTCACCTTAAAGCAGGAGAAGGGTATTGGGAGGTAAGTCTATCGCACACCCCTCCGAAGTAAATAAAGAATAAGGCATTTCGGATTGAAATTAAACGATGTGGGCACAGCACTCATTATGGTTTAAAACCCACAACGTTACTTTCCTTGTTAATATTTAAATGTTTAAAACCAACGCCCTTTTATTAGTTTTTTTTATTTTTGACCATAATTTAACTGTTACTAATGAACTTGCAAAGAATTTGAAAATTTCGCTTGTAAAAAGTTTTAATTTTGGTTATTAGATAACTTTCACATGGATATCAGACACCATGTATCGGTAACAATGAGTTCCCATTTGTTTAAATGCGTGGGCGAATAAATTAGTTTATTTTAAGAAGGAAAATTAATTTTAGAAAACTTAACTGTAATAGTTTAATGTCTACTGTCTATCGCATACGTTGTTCGGGCATTTCGTTTTAATAAATTTAATAATATCTTCAAATTTAATTCACTTCATTAGTAGGTCATTTTCAAGCTGTAAAATTTTAGTTTCATTTTAAAACTGTAATAATATTCATTTACGATTAAAAATATTCATTCATTTCAAGTTTGCTTTTGAGAACGTTAGGATGTAAAAAGAAAAATTTTAGGCCACGCAAGATAAAATTGATAAAATTTAGTAAAATTTAACATTTCAGCGTTTTTGATGGTAAGACCCACATTTGCTACTCTCAAAAGAAGCATCTTATAAGATTTAAAACCAAACTCTTAATTTTGTCTTCAAGAATGTTTGAATGTTAATCTTCCTATTGGCCCTGTGCGATGTTTATTCATTCATTTACATCAAATGGTAGGCGTTTTGATAGTTATCATTAGCCCTATAGCAGACTTCGGGCTTCACAGAGAGGGGGAGGAACATCAAAGTGGCGAAAAGTCGGGAGAGGGGGAAGGAATAATGATTGCCTGATAGACACAAAGGCAGAGAAAAGGTAAGATGAGTACTGTAGAAAGGATCGAATATGACATACATTTGGGGTCATGGTAGTTAGAAGTGAGAAGTCAACTGCCAGTTAATAGACTTTTTAGACTGTATGAGTATACGTTGGCCAGGTTGCACCACGTGGAGGTAAGTCTATCGTACACCCCGCTAAGCGCGGTGTAATTCTTTTGATTTTGCAGTCAAATTCGTGAAATGAAGAAATATTCGACTTTAAAGATAAAATTGACAATCATTAATAAAAAATTCAACAGTACTGAGTTTCATCTTGTAAGATCCCCACCGTTTTATGTCCTTTAAAAGGTGTATGACTTCACAGGAGCATTTCCCTAATAGAGATGGGAAAGTAAGCATTGTGCTCAAAAAACGAAAACCAAATATCGATGATCTTTGTTAGTATTTCTGTGTCCATCTCTCTAGTCAATTTATTATTTAAATTAGATATGGCCTCACCCATCTCCACACTCAAACCTTCATGAAACTTCTAAATTCTAATTTGGACCTAATGGTACTATATTGCCAGGAATACGTTTGCTGCACAATCATGGTATTGGACGTTCGACAACCATATCGATTTATGAATCTAATGTTGATATTTCCATTTTACCAATAAATAAATATGACAAGCATAAAGAGGGAGATTTTTCAACTCTCATTTAAATAAATTTCTTTAATTTTAAAATTATTATTTTTTTGCAATTTTCTTTCAGTCCAAAGTTTCCTCTTGACCAATGCTCGAATAGTGGACTATCCCATAGTATACTGCAACGAGGGATTCGCCAAAATGACTGGATACAGTAGGGTGGATATAATGCAAAAGAGCGGGAATTGCTCCTACCTCTGTGGTGATCAAACAACTCAGGAGATGAAGGACCGACTGATGCAAGCTCTGGATAGCCAAACCAAGGAGCAGCTGGAAATTTTGCTCTATAAGAAGAACCGTGAGTTTTATTCACATTCTCAAAACCTCCCTTCACTCCCAGGCATCTTTAATCCCCTCTCTAATCCGCCATTTAACTTTTGAAGGTTTAACAATTTAGTGGGCTTATTAAAGAGAGAGAGAGAGAGGGGGAGATGTGGTCTAGTATTCACGCCTTTTTTTGTTATTCCAAAGGAACCCCACTCTGGTTGATGGTGCATATTGCTCCGGTTGTGAATGAGCGGGCCGAGACGGTATTGATACTTCTCACTTTTCGCGACATAACGGCCTTGAAAACACCCCTGGATGATGAGGATTCAAACAAAGGTAAAGACACCTGTTAATAACTGCCCATGCAAAGCTATTGTCCTGAAATCTCGCTTTTTTATTTCACAATGCCTATCTGTAAATAATAATTTTCAGCTCTGGACAATATTTGAGAAAATTGACATTCCCGATGGTACTAAGAGGTCACTACATAGGAACCTAACTCGACAAAAAACAATAATGTAAAGGGAAAGTACTTTGAAGGAACAAAACATTAATGCGCAGTTAGAAATATTTCTAAATAAGAGGGCTTGCTATTAATCCTAAAATTTCCGAATTGTCCGCACTTCTTGTTTATGTAATATATTTATTTATATTAAATGGCAGGCCTTTTGGTTGACTTCAGGCTTCATAGGGGGGAAGGAATATCGAAGGGAAAAATTCGAGAGGGGGAGGGGAACAGAAGAGTGTTTCAAAGGTGTAAAAGAGACAGATACAAAGGTAGAACAAAGGTGAGGTGAGTAATGTGGAAGAAGTCGAATATGAAATACAGTGGGGTGATGATAGTTTGAAGTCAGAAGTCAAATGCCGGTTCATAGACTTTAAATTACTGAATTTGAATGATTAAAAACCGAAAAGGGACTCTAATTGGTGTTTATAGTAAGAACAAGCAAATTCATCAACGTATAGTATCCAAGTCGATAATATGAGCTGAGCACTTAATTTAATTAGCCATGATAACAGCTTCGTTTTTTAACATTCCAGGGGAAGGGCATGCAGTACGTGCTTTGGTATTATTAATTTGTGTTAATTTTTTTCTATTTGAACACAAATTTTCCAAAATCAATTTTATAAAGTAACAATTGGCAAAAAAATATTTACCTTTAATAGTAAACAAAAAAATAATCGAGTAGATGGTAACTGTTTTTAACTGTTAATTGCAAAGGGAACTCCAAATGACTCCATTGATTGATTTTAAATCGCCATTTTCAGTTGTGTTTTTACTCTATTTTGTTTCAATTAAGCGGGTTTGAATAAGTTTGCCCGACTGGCGCGATCGGTGACGCGGAACCGGACAATGTTGCAGCAGCAGGTAGCAGCCAGTGCAACCCCCACGCCTCAGCCGACATCTGGGGCGCCACCTGACTGGAATCTCCTCAGCCCTGAAATGGCCGATACAAGGCATTCCAGTCGATCTCCTGGCTCCTCCATTTCACGAACCCCCTCGCCACATCCGGGCGAAGAACACAGCATCCTCTCACCCACACCAAAAGCTCAAGCAGATTTAGAGAAGGGTGCTGCGGTGAGTCTGAAAAATTTTGATTGGTTTCGATGCTTTGCGCCATTTATATTTGCTCCCCTTACATTAGTAGATGAGTAAGAATGACAAAATTGGCTACTTGAGTCCACAAACCAACCCTTTCAAATTGGCCTAGTTTGCGGTTATGGTCTTACTTTTTCTTTTGACATCATTCATAATGATCTCGTGCGTCGGCCAAGTCTTAGATGATAAGGCAAACTAGAACAAAAGTGGGGTCTTCAGAGATAGTTAACATTTATTTATTTCAAATGGCAGACATTTTGATAGTTATCATTATCCCCTTAGTTGACTTCGGGCTTCACAGAAGGGAGAAACATTAAAGTGAGAAAAATTCGACAGGGGAAAAAGAAGAACGATTCACAGATGTAAAAGAGACAGACAGAAACAAAAGCAGAGAAAAGGCTAGATGAGTACTGCGAAAGGGTTCGAATATGACACACAGTGGGGTCATGGTAGATTGAAGTCAGAGGTCAACTGCCAGTTAATAGACTTTTTTTGCCGTATGAGAACATGTTGCCCAGGATGCACCACGTGGAGATAAGTCTATCTCACACCCCGAGATAGTTAACATTGTTTTAAACCTAGTTTTCTTAAGTGTGGTTTTCATTGTCAAATTCAAATTTGTCCATGTAAGGAAGAATGGGAACACACACACGTACACACATTGGTCGATTTGACGGCTCTACTCTCATCTTCACCATTAACCTGCTGGCAAGATTGTTTCTACTACATTGGCAAAGATAAGCAGGCATTCGGATACTCATCGTGACTAAATTTTAAAGTATAAACGAAGTGGCCACATGCCTGTCTAAATCATTTCTTGTTTATCTAACTTTGAATTGAACTGCTAATTGAGTCAAGTGATATTTTGGTCTCTAATGCCACAAGAAACGAGGTTAGAAACGGGTTACAGAAATATTCACTCTTTAAATGACGACGGAGATTGAGAGATGCGTCATACGCTGAAATATTCCTTCTCTTTGTGAATACTAATCACAGGAAAGTATCCGCAATAAGTTGAAAAAAGAGAGTCTTAGTGAAATTCACAATTCACCCCAAAATTAAGCATTCTGAAATGTTTCATTACAATGTCAGTACACATGTAGGCATTATATATTTGATAATATAATGAAGTGAAAGTGAGGCAGATCATTTTCCTATTTGCCCCGAATCCATTTATATCGACAACTCCCTCGCCCTTCCCCCCCCCCCCACCCCACCCCACCCCACCATCCCTCCGCTCTCTCTCCTCATGTAATAAGCCATGTGTGATTAGTAATTCATGAGGTATATAGATGAATGTAGCGCAGAATTGTCATACATAATTTAGGTTGATATTGCCAATATTCGCCTAACGCACTAAGCACGTTCTTTAATTATGTAGTTCCTGCAGGTGATCGTAAATTTGCATTCGCTGATTATGACAAATAGGTAATAACTAATTACACCCAAATATCATCTTTATTCTGGAAGACAACCCATGATAGTGGGGTGTGTAGCCCCGAGGGGTGGGGGAGGGGGGGGGGGTGGGAGCTTATTATAATCTTGATAAAAAATAGGGGGGGGGGAAATAA
>UZAE01012402.1:27205-43071 GCA_900617975.1 Rodentolepis nana | reverse complement strand
CCCCCCCCCCACCTTACATGAAAATGGAAGCTTCGAATTTCTTGATTCGTCAGTGATACAGAGGTTATAAACACGAATATAAATATCAGCAGAAATGCCTAATGCGGAATAACTAATTATACTCGCAAAATTGTATGAAATCAATGCAGAAATAACTCCCCAGTTTAGCCAAATGAGCGAAATGTGCTTTTTTTTCCATAAAGCAAAACTGTTTGAACGACTCTAGAGAGGGCCATAAGTAGGAAATCTAAATCAAAAGAAATTAGGCTAATATTTGATAGAAACATAGGACCGATTTGAATGTCCCTACTCTGGGAATTCTCCACAGGATAGCATTAAATTAAATGAGATTATGCAAGTAATAAGGGATGTGCTTTTCTATAAAAGATATACTAGGAATTTACATTTTCCTTGGTGGTTGGAGCAGTAATGTCGTGTGCTCTTATCTCGTCTACATCGCATAAACCTTGGCTAGAATGTTTAATACTCTTGGCAAGCAGTTTGGTTTATCACCAAGTCGATTTATGAACACTTCTACGAAAGAGGGAATATAGATCAATCAATATGTCACAATGGTGAATTCTGCTAAGCTAATAAGGCTTGACAGTGTATGAGTACGACTTTCGGAAACAGCCCTGTGATCATGTTATACATCATGAGATCATTTGGTGGTGCCATAAATGTGCTAATTAGAAGATAGGCACAATAAGAAGCTAGGTAGCAAACGAGTAAACGAGGCGGATCAATAAATCGATATCAGTTCCACAATAAAAGAAAACCTCAAGATGGCACAATTACTCCACGTACGATGAATTAACAAGAAATTTCGATGTTACATTTGCCGAGTGGAAAGATTAGCCAAAGTACTTTCCACAGAAGAGACCTAAGCATCAGTAAAAATATCGATCAAACCTTATGCATTATTCGCCTGGGCTGAACATAACTAGGGAAACTCTGTCAACATAAAAGAGTTAGTTCTCTTCCCCCCCCCCCATCTCGGCTATGAATAACAAGCAAGATCATTTTGCCTTCTCAACTACTGAAACAGAGAAATTAATTCAGGTGGCTAGACAAAGGATCATGATTGGGAAAAAAACTACAAATTGGCGCTGAACAGCGTAGACACGTATTTGCCGTTGTAATCCGGGAGAAGAATCAATTTGAACCCACAAACGTGAATCACTCATCAAGCCGATATTGTAATACTCGAATTCGAAGCATAGAATGAAGTAGGATCTTTAGATATCTGAATGTCACCTTTTAGGCAACCATATCTTCATCATCAGCTGCTCCCCAGGGTCAAACATTATGAATTTTTGATATTACCGTGAGCTATAAGGATATAAACAATACAAATGCACTAATATAACTTCTTACCCCTACAATCCACCAATTGTGTCTTGCTATAAAAAAGGAGACAGTTTTATAACACAACCAAGCCAAACATTCAATTGCTCTAAGTAAGTTAATAAGGAAACTAAGAGTTGATTCATTGCATTTGAACGCTGTACTAACCCAAACGAAACAAGAGTGACCATTTCACCACAAAAGGGCTATTTTAATGCCCCCATGGTCAAGAACAATGGGATATTGAAAATAAGGGGGGATATAAGGCAGACGGAGAATTCAAGCGTAGTCAGCATAAAAAAATGCAATCCATACAAATGTGTTAGTTTGAAGGTAAATAAAAATTGGTACCTTCACACAGTGACCTAGAGACTGTCTGTTTGTAAATGTTATCTCTAGCATGGCTTCATAAAGCAAACAATGACGAATTTTTGTCAAAAGGGACAACTGGTGGCACAGCTTAAATTCCGCTAAGGGGGTTAATTCGCTGCATACTCACCCAGTTTCAAGCATTGTTTATCTATAGTGTCCACGTTGGCATACCGCAAACTGTCTCCACTGGCGAATGCTTGCGTGAATAGAATTCTTTATTATAGTGTTGATTTTGACCTAAGCACGATTTTAAATGCTATTTATCAACTCAGGTGCAATAAATTCATTCAGCACTTAATTTGTGCAAGGTGTAGAGATTCTGACTTAGCTCCACTATTCAAGCCAAAAGTAAGAAATGATATTATGGAACAGGTCTGTAGATAGATCGTTTCGTCACTCCATCTACTATTTATTTATATCAAATGGCAGGCTTTATGATAGTTATCACTAGCCCTTTAGTTGATTTCAGGCTTTACAGAGGGAGAGGAACATCAAATCGAAAAAAAGTCGAGAGGGGAGGGTGAACAGAAGAGTGTTTTAAAGATGCAAAAGAGACAGACACAAAGGTAGAAAAAAGGTGAGGTGAGTACTGTGGAAGTAGTCGAATATGGCATACAGTGGGGTGATGGTAGTTTGAAGTCAGAAGTCAACTGCCGGTTTATAGACTTTTTTGCCGTATGAGTATACGTTACCCAGGGTGCACCACGCGGAGGTAAGTCTATCGCACACCCCCACTCCATCTACTATATCCTAGCATTGCTTACGTCAACGGTCAAATAACTGCCTTTTACAATAAAGGACTTATTGCAACATGAAATTTTCACTAGTGTCACACGGAGCATAAGACCGAATTGGGAGGCATAATATTAAGCCTCACTAATACTCCCATCGATCTAAGGCATAGAGATAGCTAAAAGTAAAATCAGACGAGTATTACATATCAATAAATAAATATTTCACCTAACGAACGAAGATTCGAGCCAAGGAAAGAATAAAGAAGTATATTCAATTAATTGGCGTAAATTAATATAAAAATTAACGGTTGAAATAGGAAAAAAGAGATGAAATTCGCATACATGTTTAATGGGCACACTAAAATAAATATAGTTTATCGAAGCCATTTTCAATAGTACCTGCCATTAATTCTGCTCTCATGCGATTAAACTCGCCAGATTTATTGTCTTAATGCTAGCACTAACACGTTCTTTTTTGTTTGCTTTTCTTTCAGAGAACTTCACTAATCACGCAATAGAAAAGCAGGAAAACTCAAATTTTCTAGCAGGCGAGCAGACTTTTCGACCAGTCAATACACTGTAGTAATTAACCATTTACGAACGAAAGAAACGTGCAATGCGGCTTCATATTTATGAAGCAAGAAAGTGATCATTGAAAACAATAGGTTTTGGCCAAAAGTGTGCTGAGTCTTGTTGGCCTCTAATTACAAACTTTTAAAGTAAATACCGTAAGTTCAACCCTTGAGTAAACGATATTTATACATAAATAGGAGGAAAAGAGTAATTTTGGAATAACAATTGTTGTACCATACATTAAACCCAACTTAATTTAAAAATGTGGTTTCGTGAACAGAAGCGGTTGAACATTGGCAACTACAGTTTACTCTCACCGATTTAAAAGTTGGCGAAAGTTGGAGTTCTGTAAATACACGGTTGATAGAGACTCCAAACCTCTTTAAATATAATCCATAGCTGCACTTCATCATTCAAAAGCGTGCATATTTTCTAAATTAACGGTGATTAAGTCAAATAGATACTAAATTTCGATTTTAACAGCAAAGCGGACAAAAGTGGTTTTTGAAGCCTAAAGCTACCCGAAGACCAATTACCCAAAATATGAATCTATCTTCTGTTAGTGGTCCATTAATAAGCCGACCAACGAAAACAGAAATTCAGAATTATTTTTAAAAAAATCATTTTATACCACTACTTCATTCTCAAAGGTCTGAAACTGAAATCCACGCGTCAACATTCCCAAACACAATAATTGGAATCGCTGATGAAAAAATGAAAATGAATGTCAGCAAGTGGAAAATCCCCAGAAGACAGTTGAAGATAGTGCCGAGGTAAGTGTGAGAGAAAGTTCACATCACAGAAAGGAAGGTTTTTTTCTAACATCGCAATCGAATTTAGAAATGGAGATTAAATGTTTTCTGATTATAACAGTCACCAAATTTAAAAGGGCACAATCGAACCATGATGCAAAACTTTGGCAAACAAAAAAAGGGATGAAAATTTCTAAAATTAAAAATCCAGTTAAGAAGGGGCAAAGAAGCTTTGATCAGAACAAATTGAAGTCGTAAGAGGCCGAGCTATGCGAATGTCACACAAGCCAACAAAAAATGTGATATTTCATACGTCATATTCGGAAAACGATTGCAAACTCGACAAGAATATAACGGTGGAAATTTCAGAGCAAGTAAAAGGCAATACTTCAAGCAAGATAATCTGACTTTATATGGAACAAATAAGTAAAAATAGAACTTAGAAATCACAAATGCTCCATATCCAATTGAGCACTATTACAAAAAGAGAAGTCTCGTCTTAAAAATTCTGCAATTTAGCTAATCTAATGCATTATATTTCATTTATTTATGAAATACAGCAAATGTATTACAAATGAACGAAAAAAATATAAAAAATTTAATATTTACAATTTTACATTTTCAGTAGTTCAGAAAAAATACATTACTCTAGAAATCACATTATAAATAAAGTAAAAAATAAAGAATAACCAACCTGATTTGAGTTTGTCATTGTACCGACTTTGTATCTGTCAGGAGAGGCTAGGCATTAAGAAGTAAAAAATATGAGCCAACAGGATCACAAGTTAGAAGCGCCAATCAGGTATTAGAGGCCAAACGTCCTTAAAATGTTGAAAATGTCAACGTTCTAAATTAGTTATAAAGTGAATAACGATTCCATATACTGAATTTTTATAATAAGCCAATATGAGGACATTTGAAGTAAAAATTTGAAAGATATTCAGATAATTAATATCATAAATTTTTAATTATGCTTGAATAGAGTTGTATTAATTGTTCAAGCATTTCAAAAATCTATCCCTTAGAAGCGAAATTTAAGTTCTGCAAAATGAACAAAAAAATAGAGTTTTATTTAATTTTTAAATATCCATGTGGTGTTTGTTTTGTTAAACAAACGATCAATCATACTATTTGAATTGCATAGTTTCGCTCTATTGCGTGGTTTTGGTCAATAGTGTCTACTCTTATTATTTTCTAAAATGAATGACATCTTGATCGAGCTGGCAAACGTGGATTTATCTACAAGTGGAGCTGCCAATAAAAGCGTAATTGATATGATCAATCAACTAAGTGAAAATGGAAACTGGGAACATTGTGCAAATTTCATCATTTCTAATTTTGAAAGAGCCTCCACTCAAAACGAAATAACCAACTTTACCAGCAATGCGGCATTTTATGCATGTTGCGCTAGTATTGAAAAGATTCTAAAGCAGACGTAAATTTGGTTTATAATACCATATTCAATATTTAGGCCGACAACATGCGCTGTCACATCTGAGGAAGTTGAAAAGATGTCAGATTTTCTAAGGAAATGGGTGAAGATCTATATTGCTAGCATTGGAGGTCGGATCAATTGCACCATTCTCAAAAAGAAAATTGCTCAGTGTGTAGGTCTAGCAGTCATGCGGTATTATCCTCAAAACTGGCCAACTATATTTGACGAAATCCTTAGCTTATTTACGGACTGTGGAGGTAATTATTGATTTTTAGATCATTTTTCACGTAGTTTATCAAATGCATCCTCCTATTTCAGATACAAATATGGTGCTACTTAACCTTCTCGACATCTTTCTGGAACTTTTAAATGAACTTGACACGAATGCTTTTGATAGATCACTTAATCTTGATGAAGAACAATTCAAAAGGACATCTGACGTAAAAGACGCTATGAGAGCGTCGTGTTTACCTGCTATCATTGAAGTGCTTACTAGAGTTTTGGTAATTCTAACGGATTTTTGTTAAAGGTCTCGTAATTGAATATCCTATTAAGATGATTCTTGTTTCCTCTTTAGGAAAACTTGAATATTAACGAACCCCGGGAAACGGAGCTGATTTCCACTTGTCTTGGTATTATTGGACGCTACACCTTGTGGATTGATATAAATCTAATCTACAATGAAAAGTTTTTGATGATTCTTCGAGCTTATGTTCAGTTAACTAGTCCTTCCGTTTTAAAGAGTGTATGTTTTACCCTGCAAAGACTCTTTGCTAAAGGAATGCCTGACTTTCCGGACAAACTTTCACTTATAATGTCTCTGTGGCCTGATCTGATTCAAAAGATTATCGCCGTTCCAGTCATTTCGAAGGCACTACGACGCACCTCTTCAACTCAGAGGCTTAATCACGTTAACGGATGCGAAGATTCGGAAGAGACGATTGCATTAATTTTAGAATTTGCTAAACTTATTCAAATGATTGGAACCAATCTTATTAAGTCTTACGAGTGCGTTTTAAGAGCTTTTCTGATTGCATTCAATTTATTGAATTTTAAGTGTCAATTATTTTTATTTATATTTCTATAGGGCTCTAGCAGCAATAAATCCTTCAATAAACTCAAGCACTGATGCTTCTACTTGGCAAGTTGCCTATCAGAGTTGCGTGGAAAAAATAGAGATATCTTTTGATATTGCAATTAATCTAGTCGCGTATAATGACGGCGATGTTGCTGTGGCTACAGCTACTTTTGTCGAAGAATATTTGGACCTCCTAAGGGAGAAGAAGCCATCAAAAGTTCAACGTCCCAATAGAGTGGATAAACGATTGAATTTAACAGAAGAACGTATTTTTAAGCTTTCTCAGTTGTTGACTGTGCTTTTTGACAATGTTAAGTATCCTACAGATGATCCGGATGACGATCTTGAGCAATTTGAGAGCAATCGAAAAGTTTTCATTTCTTTTATTCGGGGCATTTCTCGAGCGGACAGTTCATTAGTGTTGGATGGTATTTACTCCCTTTTGCAACACACCCTCTCCCAACTTCCACAGTCCAACTATCGTATTGAAGACATTGATGAATTGGTCTTGGGTCGATTGGAGTCCTCCCTCTATCTCTTCTTCATTGTCGGCGAATTGTACAAAGCTCCTAAGGAGGGTTATTTTTCTGATTCCTTCGAGTATGGTCCCAAGATGAGGGAAATTATGTCAATGATTTGCGCTAGCAACATCTCTTCTATCCCTTTCTTCCCAATTCAGCTCAACTTCTTTGAAGTTATTGGACGATATGACAGATTCTTTTCTACCTCACCGAAGTACCTACTGAATATTCTTGTTAGTGTTTTCATTTTTCTTCTTTACCTTGTTATAAGATATCTTAAACCTATACAAATGTTTTGTAGGAAGCCTTCTTGGATTCTAGGGGACTTCGTAATTCAAATATCCAAGTTCGTTCTCGATGTGCTTATCTATTTAGTCGCTTTATCAAATGTAACAAGTAAGTATTCTGGCTTTATTTTTCGAATTGTTTTACCGCTTACATAATTTCGACATTAGAAATTTAGGTAGCTTTTTATATCTTGCGTTAGATTTCATTTCTATCAGTTCTTACTTCGCGCTATTGTCAATATTAACTAAGGGGGTATCTGGTTTATCTTATTTCCATCAGTTTTTATAATAGTGGTTAGCTTTCTTTAACTTCTGTATCGAAAATATCCTTTGTTTTATTGTTGAGAGTTGCTTTCTTTTTAATTTGATTTGAACTGTAACGCTTCTCAGTGTACGATAATTCATTTAAATAGTTGGTTCTCATCGTTGTACTTTCGTTGATTTTGCCGTACATTATGACCTAAGCTTATTTTCAAATGGTGCTTTTACGGTTCTTAAGTCGTCGATAACAAAGAATTTAATGAAATCGTTCTAATACCTGCAATGATTTTGATTGCAAATCACGTTGGTTTGAACTGGTCATTAAGAAACGTGGTGGAATGGTTGTTTCTCTTCAAACCGTTTCTGGTAAATAGTGTTTCAGGAGTTTGAGTTGAACAAGTCTAAGACCAGTGCATTTTTAGTCCACTACTTTTCCCTGTGGCGAGCAATTTTTGTGTTTTAATTATGGTCCATCTGACTTGAAATTGTCCTTTTGGTAGCCAGTGAGTTCGCTGCTGCATCTTACCAGTTCTCTGAATTAGCACTTCTGTTTATTTAAAGGTGTCTTTAGCTAGTTGCTATTGTCCCTTTTTCGCTAGTAGCGAAGTGCAGTTATTATTGGTTTGTTATTAACTTGGAACTGGATACGGTTTGCTAGGTCACATTTAATTGTTTTCATTAATTTTCAGGTCTGCATTCGTTCCCCACACCGAACAAATTTTGCAACAACTTGAAAGTCTTCTTCCAATTGACCCTACTCCTGAAATTGCTGGTTCCTCCTCTGTTAATGGCTTCAGAAGCTCTTCGAATATCCTTAATGAAAGTAATGCACATGTACCCATTGCCATAACTGTATTGCTATTATATATGCTCTATGATTAAGGACTATCTGCAGTTTGTGCATTCGGTTTACGTTCATAGTGCTTTCTTTGTTCATGCTTTAATAATTTCAAAGTTGTCTCCACATTTATCTTGGCCTCACAAACATATTTGGACACTACGTTGAGTCGACGTCGTGGTGCTTAACGTCCTCTATGAGGTTTTAAGTATCTATCGTCTGTGCCCAATATGCGTACTGGTCATCTGAACTAGTTGAATCTGGGAGATTAATTGAATGCTACGGACCCTAATGTGATACCACTGTCCACTGTAGGCCGGAAATCGTTTCCCTTAATCCGCTCTTAATCAGATAATTATTTGAGTCTACCGGCAATTCTATATCTGTCATTTGTACTTTTTCTTTTCTCAACAGACGCTCCTCGACGTCTTTTCTCAGTGGCCGAACAGAGCTTCCTCTATGAGGCCTGCGCAAATTTGATAGTAGCTCGGGCAGCCACGAATGATGGAGGTGGTGTTCCTGAATCTGCCAGGCTCTTTGCCTTTCTCCTTCAACCCGCTCTCGTCCAGTTTCCTGAAATGGTGCGGCAGCTAGCTGCAGAGAAGAATCCAGAAATCGCTGAAGCTCGAGGATCGATGATCAAACAGTCTACCGATCTAATAACGTTGGTTTTTATTCCTCGACCTTTAAAATTTGTAGATCAACCAAATCGTATAATATGGTTCATTTTATAGGCGGACGACACGTGTATTGCCATCATCGGCCAATCCCGAACCCCATTACGTCCAGATCCTCATGGAAGTCCTTAGCGTTTTGGTGACCAATCTCGCTCTCTTACCACCACTTCCAGGTGCTCCTGGCCGAGGATTTGTTTGTGCCGGGGTTCGAGCTTACATCCATCGTTTAGTTGGCTACATTGGACCTGATTGCGATGTCCTTATTAAGCCATCTGGTGGTGGACTTAATGGTGACACCAGTGTTGGTCATTCTGCTTCAGACCTCCTCCTACGAGCTATTGTTACAGCTACTCCCTATTTAGTGGCCATTGCCATTCCCAATGACCCTACTGTAACCCTAGAAGACCAAGATATTCGATGGAAGGAACTGAAAGAACACATCCCTCTATTCAGTCAACTGGTGCTTCGATATAAAGTGAGTGTGCTACTTAGTGCGAGTTATTGGTTCGTGTGTGCGTATTTGTTTCATATGTTATTCATGTGTAGAATCGCTGCCTTCAAGCCCTTTCTGAATGTCTTCCACCTCTAATTGCGGGTACAATGAGCGCACTGGCTGAACCCCTTGATCCCTCCCAAATGGTCGCAGTGAGAGAACGCATTGATTTACGACAAAGTCTTCTCCAACTCCTCCAGACTGTTGGTCAGGTCCTGTCCCAGGATATTCTTGTGGCACTGGGTCCGGATGCTGGTAATGTATGTTCAAATCCTTCAAGCACTCTCTTGAATCTTCCCAAATGAATTCACTCCTCCTAACGTTTTTGTTGTAGATTCTCATTAATTTAGCAGGTCTTACCGGTGACTGTTTGCAGTCATCAGATGCGGTAGGAATGAAGTTTGGTTTCACCTTCTTTCTCACCTGTATTCAACGGTTTGCTAGTACTGAGGACGCCTTCTATGAGGGGTTCTTGTTACCACATCTCCTACCTCTGGCATTCCTCTCTCCTGCTCGACAGGAATTTATCCTTACAGATGCACAGTTCTCTCAAACATTGAATGAGGCTGCTAGTTGTATCTATGCGATCAATACGGCAAGAGTAAGTTGTCATGCTAATTTGAACTTGTATTCATATCTCCCTGAATTTTTCAGACTAACATTTTGACACCCAGCTCTTTTAGTGTTATGCGTAGAGTCCGGAGAATATGTTGTTTTATGTTTATCACAATATACAATTAATGCATCCTGCCACTAACTACCTTATCCACGGTATTAACCTGTCGAAGTTAAACGGAAGGCCTCTAAACTATTAGTCTCAATGTTTCTACATTTGCAATTGGGAAGAGGGGTCTAATGCATTAACTCAGAAGGCACAAATTGGGCTTTGCTTCCAATGTTCTGTTGCGCATGTCTTTAATAAACATCTCATAAACGAGGGAAGAGTTTCTGCCACGTTTTGTGTCATGATTTTAGCATTGCGCTCAAAAGCTTGCCAAGTTCTAAAATATCTGTTGCGGGTGGTTTCTTTCGAATAGATGTTGTCCCATTTAGTCTCTAATGTTATATTCGGGAGAGAGAGGGGCTGATATCTGGTACATCTCTGTTGTGTGTGTGAATGGTTTGGAAAAGTTTGTTTTTGTTTAATAACTTGGAGTGTTTTGTATGCCCCTAAATGGGGTGGAGAACCTAGTGCGTCACTACGTGATGTACTCGAATTCGCCGCAGTTAACCTAATGAAATATCACATGTCAAGGTATTTCGTTAATTTATATATATACACCGTGGGAGTGTATTGTTTTTTTAATGATCGGAACGACTCGTATTTACTCTTCTCCAAATAACTATGCTATTTTTTTCGGAATGGTTATTTTGGAACAAGTTACTACTTTGCATGGTTTAGTTACTAAGGAATTGGCTGGATTATCTCCAACATGTCGATTAATGAAGGAATAAACATGTGCTACTCACATTGAGCTGGTTACCTGTACATGCTATTCAACTTTTGACATTCGTGCCTTCTGAATGCCATAGGGATTCAATCTCTTAATGGCTGGCTTTAACGACTATCATTGGTTGCGTCTTAGTATATTATACTCAATATCTTTCATTGTAGATTCTAACTTAGCTTTAATCGCTCAACCATATATATTTTCTGCTTTCTTCATTTATATGAATGGATTTCTATCGTCGGTACTATTTTTATCTTTCAGGGTGAAATCTTTCAACAGTTTCTTCGACGCACCTTCTTGCCTCAGCAGAATCTTGCGCAGAATATGATTGAGCTGTTCATAGAAAAACTGAGCACTCTAAGCCTTAAGGATTTTCAAGTTTTTGTTCAGGTTCGTCAATTTTTTTTAAACACCTTTTGCAGTTTACTTGGTAGCTGTCTCTAACTAGTTTCTTCTCCATTTTATTTTGTTTTACAGAACTTCTATTCATCATTCCGATGATTCTTAGCAGATCCGGTCCCCCCCCCCTCCCTCCCCTATCCTACATTTTTATTTCCCCCCTATTTTCCACCTTGTACCCACAGCATTTCCTCTTCTACCTCCCACCCAAAGGTTGTGTTTATGTATGCATTGATTATCTCCTCCCCCCTCTGTGAAATTATCCCCACTTGTATAGACACTAACACCAGTGGACCCAAAAGAGAGCACCAAGGAGAGTTGTGGATTCAATGGATCTATTAGAAGTTCTTTGTAATTGAAAGATCTCTTCCCTGTGATTCGTCAATAAAGTAGAAGTCGCATTATTGTGAATGAAGTTTGCTTTATTCTTTTTTTTTTTTGCAAAGAATATATTTGCTAAAATTTATTCGAGTTTGCGAATGGTGATGCTTCATTTAAGTGTGAGATCTTTGACGAGTTGAGGTAGAATGACGCCCGCTTGGCCTTCAAGGTAGAAACTATAAATGAATCAAAGAAAGTGGACATTTAAACTAAGACTTAGCTATGTGAAAGGTAAGACAAGATAAAATATTTTAGTGTTTATCATTGAGATGTAAGGAATGTTGTTCAACTCCAAGAGTGCATTTTAAAGAATAGAAAATCATGTCCTGTTTAATTAACACTGACAGTGTACAAATACCAAGTTTGATACTCGTCTGTCCGCATCCGATGCTTGCCAAGCCAGCGGTCATTAATTGAGTATCTGTTCAGGAGGGGAATGGCAGACTTTGTTTCTAATTAATGGGTCTCCACCACGCTATTACTCGGCTCCAATGTTGTGGCGACTCTTGGTAACACTGTTCCTCAACTTGCAAGTATCCCAAGCCTTCAGTGTCAACTACTTAAAAGGTCCCAAGATATCAACCCCTGACTAGATCCCGTTGTAGTGTTGATCACAATGGTTTGGTTGGGCAGATGAGAGGAAAGTACCACACATTGGGGAATTACAGTAAGGTTGGAGTCATGGTGAAGGTTTCAAACGAAGGAACTGGGACACCGGTTTCAAATTTGTTATGGGCAATATTCAGATGGCCTCCGGAATATCTATAATGGCCACAATGTTCAACACGAAATGGCCTACAGTAGTTTACGAATCAGAGCATGACTATGGCTTGCATGCAGGTCTACTAAAATACAATTATAATTCAGTTAAATGTAAACACTCATCAGTCCAATTGACGAAACGTGTACGAACAAATGCGACAAGTGGGGTTTCCAAGTCATTTTAGTGCACTTAGCTGCGTACTAAATGAAAAAGGACCAATTAATCATTATCATTCTTTACCTTGAGCACAGTGAATGGCTGTATTAGTTTCTAAACTCGAAAATGAGCAACCAGTTGATGGAATAAGCTACTTAAAAATAGAGGCTTTGTGATATTTTTTCACGAGATTCTCGATTAGTTCTGGACAGTTCTAGGACTCTGTTCCTTCTATATGCAAGTCCACTAGGTCGATCCAGCAATGCGAATTGCTGACCAGAACTGCTGCGGTATACATTTCATCTACCCAAACCAAGTGTTGTGCATGCTTCAAATTATATAACTCAAAGCCTATTTAGGAAACAGTGTTCCAAGACCCATCTAACGAGAAATTCGAATTCGGCCAACCCTTTACTAGTTGCGGCTGATCATTTCACTCATTTCGAGTGCATTGGTGGTCATCGAGCGAGCAAATTCCAACGAGAAGGTTAACCACTGTGTTATATGTCTAAGCGCTTTTCTTAATTGACTTTAGAAATTGTAGTTCTGCTGATAAGTGCATGTTAATAACAGCAAAATAATCATACGGAACGGCACTGGTTGCAGGAGTTGGTTCCAGGTTGATCTCAGCGACAGGAATTCCACGCTTGGCAGCTTTCAGAACCAAACCAGCAGCTGGATAAACCACAGAACTTGTTCCTACAACCAGGCAAATATCAGCTGATAGGGCGGCCTGCTCGGCAGCTCCTAAATCGACCGGATCAAGGTTCTCACCGAACCAAACAACATGAGGACGCAGAAGGCCACCACAGTCTATGCAGTGGGGAAGATCCTTCGTAGCTATTTTTGGAGCACTCGATGCGGATACATCTGGAGCTCTGAAATAGCGAAAAGGACCTTCAATGTTCATCAATCGTTAGATGGATATAAAAAAAACTTATAAACAACGTCTATTAAAAAAACGATTGGTTTAAGTATAGGTTGCTCTAATACCTCTGTCTGTGATTGAGAGGAATTCGAAATAATAGAAAAAAACCGATTTCGGCAATGTTTAGGTATACTGATACTATTCGGAACTTAGGCGTATTACCTACTGGGGATTGTAAGAAGTTCAAATGAGGTGGCCTGAGGTGGGTCGACCCGTTATGGAATTTTAATGTGAAGACACCCTTGTGACGCACTGTGCTAAAAATGACTTAAATCCACTACTTACCTGACATTTGCAGAGGTTATTGGTCATGTCAAAGAAGCTTTCCCTAGCAACTTCTCTTCAGAGTATATAAAGGTTGTAGGAAATTGTGCATTTTAATGGCAACATAATGTTGTAATTTATTTCTAAAATATCTGTGCTATAAATTCCACTATCATTTGCAAGCCGTTCCAATTGCTCTCGTGGTTTCTAAATCACCTTTTCGGAAAAAACATACACTATTTCATAGTTAAATAGACACGGTTAAGGGGTTTTCGATTTCAGTCGCATTTCAAACCATTGTCCGCTTTGAGCGTATTCTATGGACAAGCAAGGATAGGGCGAGGCTTTGGTAAATATGTTGAACGGGATAGAAACCTCCAAATCTAATGGAGTGTGTGTCGGATTTTGAGCCAATCATTACTTTTCCCTCTGACGCTGCCTTAAACGATCCACTTCTGCCCTCCAATTGCAAGTTGATGTGAAACAGAACGACTTCTGTTGTTAGGACATTGAAGATATGCACATTTTCCCTGGAAGAGCTGATGCGCCTGCACCCAGCTTTCCATCCTATTCAATTTATTTGTGTGCTTCAAATGTAAATACAACGTTGATAATAGAGAAATGTGACTTTCTGATACAATTATTCCATTGTCGACTGAAGATCCGATTCAACCAGGGGCGTAAGTACACCATCAACACAAGTTGTAGACCAGCCTGATTTTGGCAAACAATCTAAATTCCTACTGCACGATTTAAATCTTAAATCAAATTGGCATCGTCGAACTCCATTCACTTCACCGAAAATTTCAGTAATAATTTTAGTAGACTTGAAGGCGTTCCAAGACCTGATAGAAAGGCGTGTCTGACGTGTCCTTTGCCTACCTTGGGGAGGGACACTTTTAGCCCCAACAATAAAGTGAAATGTAATGCCACTAAAACAAAAAAATACCTACAGAATTATTTTCTTCGCTGGATTTGGGTACACAGTGAATTCGAGCATCTTCCTGTAAAATAAACGCTTTGTCGCGTTCCATCTTTTTTTTTCTCGCCATTAACGAAACAAACAATGACTAGCATCAAGTGCGGCAATTTGAACGACTGCTTGTCAACAGACCACACAATACTCGTAGACGTTGAGATGACTAACATAGCCGTGTTGGCCGCTTAAAAAGAACATCATTTTCATTGAGTAAATTGTAAGTGAGAGCGAGTGGACATTCGCCTGTCAACATATTTTCTCCAACAAAATAGATACAGAGAGAGAGAGAGAGCTAAAAATAAGGGGATACTTATGGAATTTCAAGTTATTAAAACACGCACAAAGATGATGAATTATTAGCCAAAATTTGCTTGCCTTGGGGGTACACGACAGACTTACCTCCACGTGGTGCACCTTGGGCAACTTGTACTCATACGACAAAAAAGGTCTATAAACCGGCAGTTGACTTCTCACTTCAAACTACAATGACTCGGCACTGTATGTCATTTACAACAACTTTCACAGTACTCGACTTACTTTTTTCTACATCTGCGATTCACTCTCCTCTCAACTTGTTGTGACTTTGATGTGCCTCCCCTCAGTGAAACTCAAAGTCAACTAAAGCGCTAATGATAATTATCTTAAAGTCTGCTTTGTTTCGGAAGTAAATTTTTCGCAAATGGAGCAAATATAATGACATAATAAGTGCATTGCTGACTTTTGGTAAGCAAATAGTACTTTCAACACATAAAAGAATTACTTTTAGACTTAAATAAGTACACACTAGTTGCAGAGAAGCTCTAACGTGGAAGGATATCATAGGTGCTTGCTTCATCTTTCTCAAACCAAAATTTGCCAATTCATAATCACATTCAGGCCTCACAGAGGGGAAGGAACATCAAAGTGAAAATCGAGAAGGGGAGGGGGGAACAGAAGAGTGTTTCAAAGATGGAGAAGAGGCAGACACAAAAGTAAAAAAAGGTGAGGTGAGTACTGTGAAGTAGTCGATCATGAAATACAGTGGGGTGATGGTAGTTAGAAGTCAACTGCCTATTAATAGACTTTTTGCCGTATGAGTATACGTTGCCCAGAGTGTACCACGTGGAGGTAGTCAATCGCACACCCCTTTTGTGAAAATATAGCACTCAGATTCCTTACCTCTGAATAGTAAGCCCTC
>UZAE01012402.1:0-23209 GCA_900617975.1 Rodentolepis nana | reverse complement strand
CAGAAGGCTTAACTTTTAAATCCGAAAATAATGATAGGACAATTAATAGTTATTCCATCAATTTTTTAAATTATACTTTTAAGTGGGTTATCACCTTTAATACTAACAACGATAAGATTGGGGAAAATAACATTGACTGTCGAATCATTCTAAATGAAATTACCAATGAATTTGTGAGTTAAATAACCAAGGTGAAATTCATGAGTACTTGAGCGTCATCAAGCAATTGATTTTTTTGTTGTGAAAGTATAATGATTCTTGCTCCCAGAATCTGGACTACTATCCTCTTTTTCATTCATTTGGGATATTAGCGTGGGATCCACGCAAATACGTCAGGCCGTCCACTTAAATGTGCTCACCACGTCCACCTAGTTACATGACTCCAATGTGAGCTTTCTTTCTAATTCTCCACAGGAACATAACTTAGCAACCTATTGTCCTTAAGCCAACCCCAATCCCTACTAACATGACTCCGACTCTTGATATGCGAGTTATCAGAAATTGAGTTTCATCGTTAGAATAAAGACTTGTCTTTACTTAATAAGAATCTCCAAATATAATATTCCATTACCTTTATGAATTACTATTTCGAGTTTTCAGTTTCTATGCAATAATAATATTATTAATAATATTTTTACATTTAAATTGAAGCAATATTAACATCTTTAAGCAAGAGTTAATTAACTTAAATTTCTGTCTGGGTTTTATGTTGTGGGACACGTCATCGCATGCGCGTACACATAGGTTTGAGGTGCGGCCGTACGACTTCGCGTACGGATTGAGGATGAGAGCAGCTCAAGGGCCCTCACTTGTTTTATCTAATCCGCCATATTGTATGACTGAGTTTCCTTCCTGTATACACTTCTTGCGTGGTTTATCTACTGAATAAACGTGTTCTCGCAATACGTCTAGTTCTTCTGCGAACCGCTGGTAGAGGTTTCTGAGTTCAGTCAAGGTTTACGAAAGTAGTTATTCCGCTACAATGTCAATAAAGGTGTTCATTTATTTAATTGACGACTTAAATAAGCTAATCTCCGTTGGTCTCCCATTACTTTCAGTGAAAACAGTATTTTTAATTAAATTAAAATTCCAAAATTGAATTTATTTTATGGAATTTCTAAACATAATTTTTAGTATTAAAATCTACTATAATTCTAACGAAATCTGAGGATTTCACTACCTAGAGCATAAAATCACCACCTTTTAATCCATGGAAAGCAAACGGAGTTTTTTTGGGGGGGAGGTGGGAAAGATTGAAGAAGAAGTTGGAGAAGCAGATACCCCACGGACATTTTAAATAATTACTTCAATTTAGTTGTTGTCATTAGGGCAGAGAATGTTTTGTTGAGAAATAGACTGGCTGAGAGAGGTAGAGTACAATCGCTTGGTCTTTGACCATATGTCGACTGCCTCGTGGACACAGAGGTGCATAATGTAATTATTATTAATGTAATCTGAAGCTGTGCATTATTAAAGACAGGAGGAGGGTGGGTGAGAGTGCTCTCATTGATACTACTCCATGATTAATCATATTTGTATGTGTTTTAGTAGGAAATGCGCTCAAAAGCTTCTTAGAATTTCGCTATTTGCCTCTGAGAATGCGGTTGTTAGAGGAATCGTCACTTGAAAAATACACGCTCTTTAGTTCATTACTGAGACAGCCAGAAGGTCGTCGTTTACGATAAACTACCCATTTTCTTCACAATATGGCAATTTATTTACCTTTTTATGAAATGATTAGTACTTTTTGTTGTAAAAATCCTTGCATTCAGTTATGATCGCTTACCTTTCAGCATGTCACCTTAATATGCTAAATTAGGAGTGTTAAAATAGTAATGTTAAATGTTCAAAGGATTTTTTGTAATGGAATGTACTTATTAAACTGAAATAAATTGTTTTTTATTCGTTTTCATCTATATTTAAGTAATATTTTAATCGGAAAAAGTTTTTTTTTCATGAAGACTGACCCAGGAAGAGCCTTCAGCCTATCTCATTGAAAGTTCGCTGCAGGGCTATCAATAATAGCAGATGTTTCCCACATTCAAAAATTTCGTAATTTAAACGTTTTACATCATTCTTCAAAAAGGCACCAGAATTCAAGTCAGAAACTCGCATAGTCCTACTTCTTTCTAATTAGGATCAATAATTTGGAACTGTCATCCGCGTCAAAACTTGCATGCATCGACGCGTCCCCTTTCTGATTAATACACACTGAGCACAGAGGAGTTGAAATTGAATCCAAAGATTGTGTGTGTGTGTGTGTATATATCTGCATCTCCCTAAGCAGCTTAAATACCACCAAATAGGACATAGAATCAAACGAGATCAGCTTAAATTGAAATATTTTACTGAGTCAAACCGTAAAGCAGAAAACTCAGATGAAAAAGTTTTGCAACACAGTACATTTCCTCAGAAGTTAGAAAGTTGATTTGTTAGCGAATCTCACTCCAAGTCTTTGTCACACCCAACTGAGTTCCACTAAAATGGTATCTTATTTCTTTTGCTATTACAGCTAGTTTTTTTCGTTGGAAGAAGAACGAAACATTTCAATAGCCCATGGAAGACAATAACGTGACTTCGCATACTGAAATTGGAAAAATAAAATATCAGGCAGTGACCTATAGTTAAGACTTTAAAGTTTTAAGTTCCAATTTGATGGTCAAATTATACAATGGCCAACTTATTTACCCCTAACTGCATGTCGTCATTCCTAGAGTTCCAATAAGACTGCTTTGTAGATTTTTGTATTCAGAATGAAAATTCTGCCAAATCTTAGATAGTTGTGTGTTGCAAATGCTCAATATATACTCATTTCACACCCAACTCATGTGTCTACCTCGAATGGTGCACGTTGAACCCAAAATACTGAAAAAACCTGACCAGCAGATGGAGGGGCGAGCCTACTGAGAAAGGTGAGTCCATTCACTTCAATTACCTTTTGAATTTTGAGTTAAACTATGCCAAGAATACCAAAAGACCCAGGGAACGGAAACAAAATATACTGATGTGAAGTAATTTATTGGTAATAGTCATATCACCCTTGCACAAAGTAGAGATAAAGTGAGCGTAGCAAGGCTACTCGGATCGTTCTAAATATATAAATAACGCGAAAATGTGCAGGAAATATACACGTTGAGAAGGGGTTCGAAACCAGCTTAGGCTGACAATGAAGCGAGAACTTGAATTAAAGATAAAAAGAAAAAAGATTCACCAAAATAATATATTTTATTTTTTCCAAATAGATATAAGACTAATTTTACCAAACGTCAGACTACGAGAAAAAGCATATGAAAATTAACATTCCCTTTTCTAAACTGATATGCTGATAATAATTTGGACACAACTTTGTCATTAGAAGTTCATGAAAGCGTAGAGTCAAATAAAAGCTTTGCTTTCTGAACCGAAATCTTCAAATATACTCCAATTTTTATAGGTGAAATTGAAGGCTGTAGATCATTCTTTCAGAGATAAATGACAGAGTTCTTTTCACTACATTGACAAAAGAAAAGCATCTTCTTTGTAAGCGCTTAAATCTTCATCGGAAATCATAAAATAAAGAGATTTTTTAGCATTCCGATGGAAATGCAACCAGCCTGGTATAGGCGAACAGTAAGTGTTGCAAAACATTTCACTGATGGGAAGGCTTAATAGATTGAATAGTTATTTACAATTCAATTATTCGCTTTAAATGTATTTTATAATCAAGAGCTCACTCAAGAGGAGAACACAAACTAAGGCAATAGGTCGCATTGGGGAGGGGGCGATTATTCCCATCAACTTGTTCCGCAAACAGACCCCGAAGTTCACAACGATCAATCAAAGGTCATATACATAGAAAGCCATGTTTTCCCATGTTAAAATAAGCATAATGAAATTATCAGCAAAGGGAAAAGAAAATTATCATCTTTATTATTGCTATTATTATTATTATTATTATTAAAGTTTTAAGAATGGCGAGGATCAAGTAAGTAGATATAAAGAAATTTTATCTCTCCGGACCGAACGATTTATTAGTAATTATGAAAATTCGGTCAGAAATAAAAAATGAAATTATTTTGAATAGGTGGACTAAGAAATAATTTGATGCCTCAAGATTTCTTTAAATAAATTTTGAGGAGGAATATTAGGATTACCTTCAGTATACTGATAAAAATGCCTCCAGAGAGATTTGGGTTGGCAAAATCCACCAATATCCCAAGATCGAATGTATAACTCCTTATAATCCACAGTGTCCACTTGAAAAAATCGGGCCGGTTCGAAGGATATGATGCTTCCAAGTCGTGAGAGGATGGTCTTTTTGCCTCCGTTGTCCAGTCCAAGCATGAGAACGCGTATCACAGGGGGCTCAAAGAAGTAGGCGTAGAGAAAGCAGCAACACTGACCCATGATCTAGTTCTGGAATATGCAAACCATCTTTTAAGTGTATAGATATATTTACGTTAACACAATCCTTTCGATCTCTAACTTCTCCATACATCACATATTATATTTATGTTTATGGGGTGTGCGATAGACTTACCTCCACGTGGTGCACCCTGGGCAACGTATACTCATACGGCCAAAGAAGTTTATAAACCGGCAGTTGACAAAAAACTACCATGATCCTCTCCTCACCTTGTCTTTTCTCTACCTTTGTGTCTCTCTGCCTCTTTTATATCTGTGAATCTTTCCTCTGTTCCTCCTCCCGAGATTTTTTTAACTTCGATGGCCCCCCCCCTCTGTGAACCCTGAAGTCAACTAAAGGGAGAGTGATAACTATCCCAAAGCCTGCCATTTGCTATAAATAATACGCTAATGCTTATTATAAATATACGAATATCAAAAGTTAGCTACGCTTCACAATGAATCGTGGTCACTTTCATCTCAGATTTTTTTGAACTATAACTCAAAGTAATAAAAATGTCCTAGACAAATTCCTTCCAGTCTGTTGGAGCAATTTCAAGAGTTCCAAATAAAACACGACCTTATATGGCGTTGCACTTAAATAGACTCACTCCGTTGCTCTACCAGATAATGTTAATGTCGAAATTCGATGGCCTTGAGATAGGAGTTTAGCCAACTTGAGATTGAAATCGATTGAATTGCTATCGTTCACTTTGAAGCTAATGCAAAAAGGCCCTCATAAGACAACACAACATGCACAAGATAGCCGTTTTTTATAATAAGGTGGATTAAGGCTAGATATTTTCCTCTATAGTTACTTTGTCAAATGTTACTTATAATTATTTCTATAAAATAAGTAGTAATATATTGATACGGTTGTTTCTACATGAAGTCAAGCCACCCAAAGGTAAATTAATGCCACACTTTTATTTAATAGTAGTAAATAAAGTGTATTATCAATTACTACAATCTGAGCATTCAGTAGTACCCAGTAAGTGTTGAAAGTGCTTCCCATGAACTTCGACGCATTACCAATCACGAATCAGCACGTCTCCTTTATGTTGGTGACACTGTTGAGACGTGTGAGAAAACTTGCAGAGAGAGTTTGCGTTGAATTCTTGAAGAACTCGGGGAAGCACAATCGAGAAAGGTCTTTTAAGAGCAGTCTAAACTCAGCTTCTACCAAAGATTCACAACTTAACAACACCTTTAGCCAATAAATGACAAAATTTAGGTTGCAAGATTTTCAATGATCTTTTCAAAATTCCTAGGAGTCAGCTATGAATCATGCAATAAAGGAATTCAGCTTTTAGGGGTTTACTTACTTATAGCTCATAAAGTGATTTCGCCATCATGCATAGTGTAGAGTAAGTGGATAAATTAGATTGGCAAAGAACTATAGGTTTTGGCAATAAACTCCCGAACCCCTTAATTCAGGGTTCAAGTGTTCCGTGAACTGTTGGCCATTATAAACTTTAAAATATAAAAGTATGACTAGTTTTAGGCATTTAATATTTGTTCATTGACACTTTAAATAAATGTGGGGCATGCATTTTTTCATGAATTAATTTCAAGTTATTAAATGTAAAGCGTCAAATTAAATTAATTATTAAATGCTTGAGAACGAATCCGAATAAGCCGTTAACAATTTTTCGTGAAACAGTTAAATTTGGCATTAACTCGACATAATAAAATTTCAGAATTTAAAGATTCGATCGTGTTGAGTTTTAAAGTTAACTCTGTTTCTTCTCTATTCAGCAATACACAAAAGAAAGTTCAATTTTGTTTATTTTTTCAATTTGAATGAAAAAAGATTTATAATTATTTCAAATAAAAGTCAAAATTAATTTAATGGTGAAATAAATTATAGCAGTTTATTCTGCATAAAGAATTATCGTCTAAATTTGTATTTACTTTTTGGCCACACATGAGGTGTTAACTTATAATCAAAAAATTCAAGTTATCATTGATATTTATACCAAAGAACCGTAATAAGTAATGTTTAGCATAGCAAATAATCTTGATAGTGAAGGTATGTTATGGCTCTCCCAGCTCAGAAAGGTATACGAAGATCGGTAAAACTGATTTTCTAAAAAAACTATTTTGACTAAAATCGTTTCTAGTTTAAAGGGGTAATATTTATTCAATAAAAATTCCAATGTTATAGCATCATTATTAGTGCATCTTTCATGTATTCTGATATAACCTACAGGGGAAATCTGTTAGCTTAAAGAAATGGTATGCAAACTCATATGTTTATGGCTTTCAGAAAGAAAACTCGCAATAAAATATCGATAAGAAAATTCAAATATGCATTACTTGGTTTCTCGAATCTCTAAAATCGATATAATTTATTTTGTCCTATTTGTTTAGTTAATGTGAAATGCTTTGATTAGATGAAATCACCACTTTTTCTATTGCATCATCAATAATTGCTTCTTTATGGAAAGCCTTACACCATCGACTAATGTCTGTTCTGTGCTTCCAGAATGGTTCGATTCGAATGCTTAGCAAACGGAAAGTGGAAAGTTTTAGGAAAACAAATGTTTTCATAAAATTCCAGTTGGTATCTACTTAAAATATTTTCTTATGTTTTCTCCTTATTATTCTGCACTTTTGTCTGGAAAATGATTTAATTAATTATGCAATTTTTTTGCTGGTCTGTTTCCTAAAACTTGAATGTTGGACATTTATTCCGTAATTATGAAAATGAAAGTATTCCAAAAAAGCCTTAAACACCGAGGCATTAGGAAGAAGCGTGTAGTGATTAGCATTTTATAAAAAAAGATTTATTCCTATATGAAGCAAACGATTGTCTGTCTGATAGGCAAATAATTGTTTCAGTGGTGGGTTAGCCTATCCAAATACAAATGGAGAATTCTAACAGCCGATATACCAGTGCACGATACATAAAGCTTTTGAATTAAACTAAAAAATATTCATGTTGGATTCCAAGCCATGGTAGTTCGATTTAACATGAGGCTAATTCCTTTCTGTAATGACCAACCAACAATTCCATTCAATAAGCTTGATGAAATTCGTCGACTTGATAGCATTTACCAAAATGAGATGGAGAAATTCAGAACATTAGCCTTTGTAATATCAAAATACAATAATTAACAAAGAAAAATCGTCTGTTGATTTAAATTTAACCATCTGGCCTTTTGTCTCAAAACGGGTTGTTTCCCCTATTTCCGTTAAATGGATGTCTTAAAATGGCTTTGGATTCCACCTATTTTCTCATTGTCATGGAAGTAAGAAATAGCATTATCTGTCTAACTAATCGATAAATGAATTACTTCGTCTGTCTCCCTTTTTCCATTTCTTAATTATGCAAAGGAGTTGGAGTAATCTCTCCCATTTAGTCTTCCCCCCTAACTGGAGGGCAAACGCACGGAATTTATTACCGCTCTTAAGATCGCGTCATTTCACAGAGGTGTGTTTTGCAACTCTGAGTTAAGTAAAACTCCCCAATCTCGACCTTGAGATAGCAATTTAACTTAGTTTAATTTAGATGTAGTTTCATTTCACATATCCCATCAAATGTTATTGAAGAATAACATTAAAGAAGGAAAAAGAAAAAAGGATATAATAAATCAGTCGAAAATCAAGATTCTGTATATTTTTGCCAATAAATATTCCCGTAAAAGCACCATTCTTGTTTAAAGCATTTGGCTGAATTAAATAGATGAGAATAAAACATATTGATTACTCCATTATAACTAGGTGTTATACAATTTGCACAAACTGGAGCATAGCTCCATCAAACAGAAAACAATGTGAATACTTCTTTTCTTCCCAACCCTCAAACTCAGAACAAATTTTGAATACACTTGGTTAGGGAATTTAATTTCAACATTAAGCTTGAAAGGAAATGCAATTCATTCAATTTATACAACCTTGAAAAAGGCATTGGAAGTCCACACGCTGACCCGTGTAAGAGCATTACTCTCATTCCCTTGTAATATTTGACAGCTTCAAGTCTCCAAATTTGGTCAGAATTGCAAATAGTGGTAGGAATAATTGTTTTGTTGTAAATAACAATGTCGACGTTCATTTATACTTACATTTGTCCTGACTTTTTGCATGCATAAATTTCAAATCGCCTTGAAATCTATCGATAATTTTATTCAATTGTTCAAACCTTCTGCCTAATACGCACCACTCGCTGCAAGTTCTGGGGAGGCTGTTGATTTAGACATCCACTTTAAAAACTATCTTTGGCAATAGTTTTTGGAATGACTCTTACTGCTACTGATAGACTTCCTCCTGTTCTGTTTGGAAAGTAGAGATGAGTGCTAAACGCAACCCATTTTAAATTCAAAGATTGCATAAATGTCATTGATTTAACAAAACTTTGTCTGATACACTAATTTCTTTAAGTATGAGCAATTACTAATCATAGGGGAAATCTCATCAAATACCCATTTGACTTCTTGAGCGCAAATGACATGATGGAACCCCGTTTACAGCCCATCATATCGTTCCGATGTTAATGCTTTAAATTGCGAAGTATCGCATAAGATTATTTGCCCTCTCGGCTGTTAGGACAAATTAAAACACTGAGGTGAAAAGTCTCTCTCCCTCTGACTAAGCAATATAAATCAATATGCATCTTGTGCGTTCACGAAATTAGAATTATGGAATGGGGATTGCTCTCTTAGAAAATAAAATGAAATTTGAATAACAAAGTCAAATAAAATAGGACGATTTGGATTACGGGTATGTGATGTTAGACACTTTCCACACTGAAAAGATTATCTTCATTGCATTTTGCAGTAATAGGATTTTCAATTTGCCATTCCCCGAACCAATTGATGCTGGACGGAAACCCACTTCTGGTTTCCCAATTCCATTTTTCCTAATGACGTGTCATTAGTTGACCCATCTATTTTGTGATAACTTTTTGAGTCCGGTGACCTCAACAGTTTTTGCATTTGTTTTCATTAGATTTAGATTAATTCACAACTAACTCTTGACCATACGAACTTCTCATCGCTTTTTCTCCTTAATTTTTATTTGAAGTAGAATTTAACATTCTACGGGGTTTATAGGCTACGAAAATATCTCTGACAAAGAAAAAGAAAACTTTGAGTTCTTTTTATTATGGAAAAATAAGCATAATTTTAAAGAAAATTTCTTGGACCTATTTTACAATCTTCAGCAAGATTACTTGACAGAAAGTCAAGTTGAGGATAAAAAGGAAAAAAATAACTATTCCCGAATTTTATGGGTCAAATCTTGCAAACTATTTGCCTTTTTGGTGTACTTATTCATCCGCATGCCCAATGTAAACATAACTTTACTGAATGTCTGAGAAAATGTAGTACAGTGATCCGTCGAAACATGGCATGTCAAACCATTTCTGGAACTTGGGCTGGCAATCGTCAAAATCTGAAAGTAAGTAATTCTAATTTTTCCAAATCATGTAAGTCACGTTCGATATAAATAGAAGGAGCCATTAAAATTACAAGATCTACTGCCTTTATTGACGACGTTAAAGGTACTTTTAGAGCGGAATATAAGTTATAAAAGAACTGGGTGAACTTCGTGTACTTTTCACTCAACAAATGACTTTGTGCCTGAATTCCTTTAAACTGAATGGTTGGATTACGTCGAAAAAAATCGATACCTTAATGCAATGCATGTTAATTACCAGGAATCATCAACTTCATAATTAAAAATTTTCCCCACCTTTCTTCACATATTTAGAGGAGATTCTTCGGCAACTTCTTCAAAATTAAGCAGAAGAAGAAAAGTTTATTAAAAAATAGTAAAAACTGGAGTTTTATGAAACGCCCTCACCACAATGTTTTGGCTCATCTATTTGAGATTTCATTCGTTCTACTACTTCATTTAAAAAAAAGAGAAATAGCATGAATTGCGTCTTTTTGACCATCGAGTTGTAAAGATTTAAAAGAGACCAACAATCCTCCTTTTTCTTTCGCGAAAATAAAATCACTTTTGAATCTAATCAATTTTGCTCTTTATCTTGCAAATATGTTCTTACCTCTCAATTTGTCTTAATTTATAGAGATATACGGTTTCTGGAGACCAAATGCACCAATTGTAAGTAATATCCATTACATGTCAAAATTGAGTCAGCATATTTTAAACTTCGCACTAATAATAAGTTAAAAAATCACCGGTTCTCATTGGCAGTTAAGACATCATGCTTTATTGACTAGTAACTAAGATTCTTTTATTGCAAATATTGTGGATAAATATAAATGTGAAAAATTCCGTAAAATATGCCTACAATCCGATTTACCATCATACCTACTCTTCTTAAACAAAGAAAATTTCTGAATGGTTTATTTTCCTTTCTGGGTACTTGAAGCCAAGTGAACTTATCAAAGTGGATTAACTGAGCAAATACCACGATTAATAATTTAAAAGCATAATGAATAGGAATACTTTTTTGCTAGTCTGCGATGGCACCTAATATTAAAGATCCAGCAAAAATTATTATTTAATTTTAGATTTTTTTTAGATTTTCATGGAAATGACATAGAGAGAGGTTCGAGTTCAAGTTCACAGGCCATGGTTTTTTAATGATTCAAAATTTCAAGTTCATACTACAAATTTTCAGACCAATTGTTTGAACCAACTGAATGACTGGCCAAGCAACTTTCCTTTTGTAAAAATAATTTCTACCAGACGGAATGCCTTCTTTAATAGCATAAGTTTGAAACAATTGTTCATCCTATAATGCTTTTGAATTCGGAAGATTTTTTTCTAACATTTTAAATGCAAAAGAATAGTTTTATTTGACCTTGAATGTATTAACAGCCGATGTTTATACAATTACATTGCAAAACTCCTTGTAATTAATCAAAATTTTGTATCAGCACAAAATGTGCACTTACAAAACAGCTTTTCATTCCTATGTAGCTAATATCTCCCAGCATGTGTTTTCGAATGTCAAATTTCCGTTTCCTTCTGGTCATAATAATAGTGTGCAAGCCAAAAACTTCCTGCCACCGTGGCGTAAATAATCAGTGTATATATATATATATATACAATAGAAATGCTAGATATATTGATTGGAATCTGGAAATACTTTTACCTTCGGGCTATTTATACAACCGAAAGTCCAGTTCTATTAGAACAAATCGAAAAGCAATTATCATGACTGTGAACTACTATCATTCTGCTATGCAGAGTGGAATTCGGAGAAGGGAGGGGTGTTGTGTAAACCAAGTTAAGGAAAAATCTTCTCACTTCCACATTGAAAAGAATTTGAAATGGGAGCGATTGAGATAGTTCAAATTGAAAGACAGCTTCCTTCATGGATGCTACAATCTAACCTCATTCTCAACCCATACGAAAGATAAAGTGAAAATTTTAATTTTAAGACAAAATCTCCGAATTCACATTTATTTTCACTTAGGCAAAATCGGCAGTGAAAATGTTACTTCCGCTAGCAGAATCGCAACTTTTGCTCAAATGAGATGACTATTAATCAAACGGGAAATTTGGGAAGATCGAATTAAATGGAGTAAATTTTGTGCTCTTATTTTGGCTCCTATTTCATTCAATTTGTGGATATCTTTCTAATAACTCAAGAGCCGAACTTATTTTCTAAAAATTTAAAAAGAATTCGCGGTGGAGAAGGGAGGGTGTTAATTTATTTGCTTTGAATAATTAATGCGTACTTGTGTTGGGTATGATTTAATAGATGTGATATTCGCTTTCCATGGAAGTAATGGCGTTACGTGACACTTCCCAGAGAAAGTGCAAAACCATCCTGCTCAGGTTCCAAATTGAGGCTGTAATAGACACCCATGATGGCGGTATTATGTGAATCGCCTTGACAATGATGTAATTTCACGGTCTATTGAATGTATTTTAAACCTAGTTAATGTTGTTATTACCAACCACCTTCCCTTTTCCTGATAAGACTGTCATAAACGTATCCTTATATAAAAAAATCAAAATAGTCCTTCGTTATTCCTAATCCCGGAAATTGGCAAAGAAAGCAAAATAGATGAATTTGCACTCAGAACATAGCATTAATCCTAATCTTTGTGTAATAGTTAGCCATTAAACAATAATATTAGTAAGATAAGGAAGTGCTTATATTTTGTGCCTCTGTATATGAACAACGAAAAGCGTGTAGACCAAGCATGTAAGTTAACCAAAAAAATAATTTCCGAGAATTCGCCTTCACAACTAACCCATTTTTAGGGGCTCTTTGAAAGCAATTTTCAATTCTCCATGGAGTTCACGCTTTTGTGGTTTGTAATCAAAGTAATGTAAGGTAAATGTATGGACGTATTTTATTGTTGAGAGCATTTGAAATCTCATTATCTGCATTCAAAAAATGCACGCACTTGAATTAAATTAAGTAAAATTGACTGATCTAAATTCTGATCAAAAGATTTCCCACAATAATGCTAATCTCTCTCAAGATTAGATATTCTTTTGTACGGACTCTAGACGACAAATGATAAATATATGCAGTAGACACTGCTTATCAAAATGAAATGTTTCAATCGTTACTCCTGAAATTAATTGTTCCCAATGTAAATTTATTTAGAAGCGACGATAATGTTTATTAAGTTAGATTATATTTAGCATGCGTTAAAATTGAAAATAATACTTAAACATTTAATACCGAGAACTCATTCGAAAGTACATAGTTTTGGAAAGAAGTGTCTTATCTAGAAGTAAGTGAGCTAAATTTAGGCGTCGCTCTAAATTCGAATATTTTGCAGGCAGTTAAGCCGATTCCAAATAAAGCCCTTATATAATTTTATTAATGGCTTCAAGTTTTACAATTCCATGTGAGGAGGATACTCTGTTCTTCTTGAAATTGTTTTTGCTACTCAATTGTTTGTTCTCTGTTTTATTTGCTAGTAAAAGTACCCACATTAGAATTGAACTAAAAGCCAAATCTTGAAAATGGCAACTTTGAAATTCAAACCCCTCTTCATTGCCATATTTGATAAATTTGATTTCGGAAAATAACTTAATTAACTCGCGAGTAAATACAGGCTCAAGATCAAGATTGCGATTCAAAATTTTTATTGTTTAAATGCGTGCGTCTCTATGATATATTTCTATTCAAAATCCAAAATGAACTTAAATTTCAGAATACAAAAGTCAGTTGATCAAATAAATAGAGGGTAAATAATATTTCAACATAGAATTTTCAAGACTTCTGTTTTGTGAAATATCAAAATCAAAAATTGTATACATATACTGTTGAAATAAATAAATTTGGCATATTTTTGAAGGCAATTAAAAAATAGCTTAGTCAACAAGTTTACAAATTAATTTCTACTATCTTTTGTTTTAAAATCTGAAATATGCGGAATAATTTTGTTAACGTTGTTGAAAATTAGAATGATATAGCCCAGAAGTTAAGATCAGTTGTTAACAAACTACTTCATTTGAGGAGGAATTAAGCTAATTTAAACTAAAATTTTGCAATAAAATAATAGTAAAATACTACAAAATTCGGTTGTAAAATGCATAAATATACGACGTTAAAATGGCAGACATTTTTCCACTTTCAATACTCCTCAAACCATTGAAGGGGACAAAGTCCTTAAATTTGAAAAAAATTGCAAATGAAATCTCACACCTTTTTTTGAAGATGTTTACTTTACCTTACTAAGCATAAAACTTATTACAGAAAATATTAGCAATAACACTTGGATCAGTTTTGAAATGCAGATTTTACTCCTAATTCAAACCTCTTATTAGAGGTATCATGGGAGCATTCCTTTTATTTGGAGGTAATTAATGAAAAGGGAAATTGGGAAATTCGTTCAATCTTCTTCGAACTATAACCCGGAAGTCCTAATACATATCCGCTTCTCCATTAACCAAAAACATTAATAGCAAAATTAGACCTGAGCATAATTAACAAATATTAATCTCACTAAATGCATCGACACAGAAAACAGTCATTTTTTGTCATTTTTCGCTCTGTTTATGGAATGACTTGTGGTAATTCTGGATAAACTCGAGGATGAAGAATTGTACTTTACATGTTTAAGTTTAATGGTGTCCTAAAGGGAATGATGATTTTAAATAGTTAATAGGGATAAGAAAGTACCATTAATTTAAGTAGTTTGTTTTAATTGAATCCCAAAGCCCCCCTGCTCCTACTGTAGAACATTTAAATTGTCAGTACATTCTGATGAAATATGAAAAACTATCCTTTGCTGCCTCATGCGGTGACTTTAAAGTGAGAAAATGCTTGACCCCTCCTTCGTGACTCAAATGGTAATGCTTCCATATTCAAATGGACGTGCAAAGTTCAGATTTTACTACCTCATTCCATTCGTACGTCGTTTATACGCTTACTGGAGGCAATGAACTATTTGTGTCGCGTTTTTTTCTCAATCAAATGAAACGGAACACATCAATAATATTAATGTAAAAGTGAAAATTGACTTAATTCAAACAAAGCAGCTTTTGCGTTAGAGCTATAACTAACTGGGTATTCATTAACAATGATTTCGTAAGATTCGACTTCGAGACTGAAATCCGAAGTATAAATACTGCAAGCAATAAAAAATTGAGAGTGCTAATCGATTACAGATGCGAATCAATTTCGTTTTTTCCTTATTCACAACCAAGAGACTAATGTGAATGGATTACCAGTTAGGAATATGACAGCAAAAGTAACGGTGAACCAGTTCGGTGTGTATTAAAAAGAGAATTAATAGAACTGCTAATTAAGGTAAGCATCAAATTAAAATTTTGAAGCAGCTCTGTAGATATCAAATTGGAAAAATGTCTGATTTTACCCTCATAGTTCTGACAGATGATTAGCCAAATTTATATCAGACTATGAAACTCACTTAAATTTTCCTCAAGAATAACAAACATATTCACTCTAACTAGCTACGTGAGATCATATTAAGGCTATGTATAACTTATGTCCAGCAAATTGTCATTGTATATTAGCCTTGCTAATAACTGTAACTAATAGTAAATCTAGATTAAGATAATACAGTCATTTAGCCTTGTAAATTTGTTTAACTAAATACACTCTAGTTGCAATTCTTTGGTAAAAGTAAATTTATTCAACTATTTGTTAGTGAAATGAGTATATTTGATATGGTTTTGGAAAAAAGGATAGAAATTTTTACTCATGGCTTATTTATAACCTTATTGGTGCTCCACATTGAAAGCTTGTCAACTCCACTCGTTTGAAAAAAATAATATTCTGAGATATAATAAACAAAAATTCAAATTCAGAAGTTTTCAATAAGATCTCGAGGAAATCCTGATATTTTGAACCTTGAATATTACGATATTAGGCAATTAGCTAATTATACAAAATGCGAATGAGTTAATTCGAATTTCAAGTCTTCAATCAAGTAAAACTTTCAATGTCTTGACCCTGCGCCGACTGTGAATTCATCCTTATTCCAATTTCCTGTTTTGGTATACTTTGTGTTCTGCTCAAACAGATTTTTTCTTTAAAAATAGCAAATGCAATAATTAATAAATCAAAACTAACTTATGGACACGGATTATAATGAGTAAATATATCTTTTTAGAGCAGGACTAAACAGACTGGAATCTAGAACAATGTTTTTTGAAAGATACGCAACATTTTGGTTGGGCTATAAAAATGTAAGGAACATTCAAGAGTCAATAAAATTAATATACATTAATGTATATATTAATTAATTAACATGGCTAAAATTTCTAAAACATATTAATGGGTTTAATTTTAAGCTTAAATGTTTTATTTCCGTCAAATTAAATTTTAATTCCAAAGTTGGTCATTAATTTAGTCATAAAATAAATTTATTTAATGATGCAATTGTGCATTAACTTAACTAAGCACTGTTTTAATCGTGCAGTATTTGAGTACATGTTTATTTAAAATAGTGGAAATTATATATTTTCCACAGTTTGATACGGCTGTACTGTGGAAATAAAAATAAAATAGTAAAAACTTCTTTAAAATCACTTTGAAAGGCCGACAATCGTAAATACCTTCATTGATGAAAAATTTACTTTTTCATATTATTATTTATTTAATCTTCGTTTAAAGTTTGAAATTATCCTCTTCTTTAAGGAGTAAAATCTTATGGAGAAAAATCTTATTTCACTTGGCTTAAGAATGCATTTTAAGGAATCCGGACTTTTCTGGACTATGGAATAATAATTTCTGCAAAATGAAGAGAAAGTATTTTTTGTAGCTCAAAAATTGAAAATCTTGTATTAAGTATAAAAATATAATTTTTTAAGTGACTGAGCCTTCACATTTCACTCTCTAGTTCCTTCATTCAATACGATTAGTGCATAAAACTATTCATTATTCCAATGCACCGATTTTTAGCTACATTTCGTATTTTTAAACTTAGTTATCATATGCCATCTAAGCAGAGATTGTCTGCAATCGAAGAGATTTGTTGAAAGTAGGGAATGCAATCGCAGCGATTCAACGAAAACTGACTCCTTTGTGTATTATGTCTGCTGATTATTTTTTAATGGACGAAATAAAATTGAAAAATGACTTAACAAGCACAGATAGATAATAAAATAGCGGTCAAATTACTTCCGTTTATAATTTTGTATACGACTTAGTATTTGCTGGCAATAAACATCGTCATTCATTTTGGGATATTGTTCATTGTAAAATATGGAAGCAATAGAATATCGCAAACTTCATCTGTTTTGCATATAAAATTAAATATTAATATTGTTTGTTAAATATAAACTGAGATGAAAAATATATACTTACTCTTACTACTCGAGGTCTATTCTCTAGAACTGTTCGAAGGTAGAAGATTTTAAATATAACTAACAGCATCGCAATATTCCACCTGGAATTGCGAGTCGCTTCAGCAGTTCAGCAATGACAGTCTAATGGGTGGAGGGCATTTAATAGGAATGCCGATTGTCTGACAAAGAAATGTGCGCAACAGTAGACGAAGGACGGATGTTAATGCGAATTGTTCTTCAATACTCTACAGAACGTCTTCTCCCTGGCCACCAGCAATCACTTAAAGCTGTGTGATTGGCCAGTGCCCCGGGGAATTTTCATCAGCTGCATTTGCTACTTCACTTCGCCAATGTTAATGCAGATTAAACGGGGCTGATGTGTGTGTACCCTGTTAGATAAACTCGAGGAAAGTTGCCAAAGAGTCACGAGAATGCACCTCCTCGTTTAGCATCTTAAAAAAGTCACAACTTCTCCATGAAAAATCTCAATGCCTATATTATTCACCTTCAAAACGCCTTTATGATATTTTGTAAGTTTAAAATTTTTGCAATAAGCAGTGGTATTTTAATTTACTAATTGATGATTTCATGTTTTTGTGGGAATTAAGACAATACATTGGTTATTATGTTAGATAGCATTGCTTGTGTTCTAACTTTACGCAAAATATTCAGAACTATTCCAGTCTTAATTTAATCAGCATTTGCTTGTATCCATTCATTTTTTAATTTAAAAGGCACATAAAATCCGGTATGGCATCAAGAATTTCATTTACAATTAAATTGATGGACCGGATGCTGTTAGATATTCGAATATCCAGGGAAATACAAATTTGGAATAAGATAATCTAATAACAAATACAGCGTTATGTGTAAAACTGGTTTGTTGCTTCAATTAAAAATACGCAAATTGAGTAAAAATAGCTAATGGAAAATATGGACTTTACATCAATTATTATTTAAATATAAGCAAAACTGCTAAAACATAAGATATGGCGAATCACATAATGACTAGTAAACATTTCATTAAGATTTATTTCTATTATTTGAGCAAAATATTCAATGCCTATAGCACTTTTTCAATGCCATTAAAAGTAATATTTAAATGAAACCACTACCTATCGAACAAAAGGACTTTATATATGTTTGAACTAGAATAATTCCCCACAGCCGGTTGAAACATCGCAATGGATAAGTGTGTCGTAGTCGGGTAAGGACAAACATTCGAAACGTAGCGAAGGTTTGGATGTGATTTCCGTAAGGTCTGGATCTGAGCTCTGTTCGGTAGCCGGGACTTGCAGATCGGGAGCAGATATGGTGAAATGATTCAATTCCACATGCTACAATACGTCGGCGACAACGTTGCTAGTACCGTCGATATGCCGATATGTTGTATGTCGTTAGTGAATTGTGAAATGAAATCCAAATACCGAGTTCCTTTGGGAGAATGTTGATCTGCCGTGGCCAGAAAGGCAGAAATTAAGGGTTTATGGTCAGTGAAAATGATGAATTGGCGTCCCTTCTATATATGGCGGAAGTGCTTGACTGCTAAATAGATAGCGAGCAGTTTCCGGCCGAATTTGCTGTAACGCGTCTCCGTAGCAGTGAGCTTTTTGGAGAAAAAGGAGGGGTCACACTGCCACTTGGGATGCATTAATCTCCAAAATAATGCGCGTCCCGCTGCAGGTATCAAGATGATTCAACGTAGCCACCGTTTTATTAGCGAAAACGCAGATTCAGCCTCTGGTGTCACCTTGAAATACTTTGGGTCACACTTGAGCAAATTCGTGTGAGGCTGAAGGATCATGGCACAATTGGGAATGAATCAGCCTTTATAATTTACGACGTCTAGAAAACGACGAAAACTTTTAACAGATTGCGGAACAGGGAAGTTCATGTTTGATTGTGTTTTCTCGGGCAAAGGTGAGATTCCACAACCGTTGATGTGATGACCCAGAAAATCGATCTCACCTTGACCGAATTTGCACTGCTCGGGATTAACCGTGATTCCGTATTGTTGAAGGCGTTCAAACGTCTGTCACAGATGTTGTTGGTGCTCCTCAGAGTTGAAATTTGTGACGAAAACGTCGTAAATATAGGTAAATACGAAATCTAACCTGCCGAAAACTTGGTCTATAAATTGATAGAATGATTGGTTCGCGTTGCTTAGACCAAATGGCATACTTAGGAATTTGAACAAGCCGAATGGTGTGATAACGGCCGCCTTAAAGATATCTTCTGGGGCCGTTGGAAACTAATAATAGGCTCGGATGAGATCGAGCTTGGCAAAGATGACTTTGCAATGTAATTGCAGGGAAAAATCATGAATTTTCTGGGTATGAGATAACGATCTGGAATGGTAATCCGGTTTAGGGCACAGTAATCTCCTCATGGTCTCCAGTCACCGTTGTTCTTCGTGACTATGTGCAAGGGAGAAGCCCATGTACTGTTGGAAGGACGAACGGTGCCTAAAGTGGCCATGTGCTGGAATTCCTGATTAGCCGCATGAAGTTTGTCGGGATGCGGGCGCCGAGCTCTGGCAAAAAATGGATGATCTTCGGTGTCTATGGGATTTGTATATTGATGGCTGCCAGAAGGGTATTCCCGGTTACTTGTGAACAGTGCTTTTTCTGCGGAGCGAGGAATAACACTGACTTCGAACCCGGTGTTATCCAAGAACTTGAGAAGGGGATCTCTATCAGTGATATATAGCAGGCGACTAATGTGGTGGCCAGGATCAGTCGTCGCATTTACTGCCTGGCGTGATATTTTCCCGATGGACTGCGTTGTTTGCGGCTGCAGTATTGTCACCAAGTGGTACATTTCTTAGCGTTGCCCGTAAGTGCGGTGGCAATAACAAATCATGACTCCGTTCCATGACGAACTCCAGGGTCCGCTAGGTGAGAAAGAACGTCGCCTGTTGTGGTGCGGAGAGGAGACCGAAACAAGTGATTTCGGCTCATGGAATTGCTTAGTAAGATCGTTCAATCGTTGTGTTATGGTATCAGCTGCGGCCGAAATTTTACTCCGTGGACGGTAGGCCTACCGCGAAGTCAGTGGGCGCGATCAGCCACTTCAGTCAATTTATCGAGATCATGTTGATAAGGGCTGGCCATTAGCTGTGTGATCAAGTTTACGGAAAGTCGATTAAGCCAAAGTTCTCTGAGGATTCTGTTGAGCAATTCCTTGTCGCCGACCATAGAACGAATGTGGTCTAAGATTGGAGACGGTATTCTATTACCTAGTTCGACTTCCATAAAAGGGCTTTCTATCTGTTTTGTCTTGAGGAACAGAAAGATGGCCGATAAGTGCTTTTTTGAGCTGGTCACCGAGCCCTGGAATGGTTGGAGGAGGTCACTTGGCAAAGCTACAGTCAAATAAACAAACCAGTTTGTTCGTTTCGAAATGTCCTCTATCTTGAGCATATTCTCGAATTGAACGAACCAGATATCGGCGCATGCTGGGTTGAAGGTTGGACAGCTCGAAATGATACTGATTGAGTCAGAGTTTGTTGCTTTGGACATGTTGTGGAGCGGTGATGGATTGGAGGAGAATAGGAGACAACCAGTGATCGTTCGAGTAGGAACACCGAGAGCCTTGAGCGATATAAGGAAAAGTCGCAATGTAAATAAGAGATTACTTCACTGCTGAGGGGTTGAAGTCAGGCTTTGGGAATTACGTCAGAGTCACCAATTTGCAGCGAATTACTACACTAGTAAAGCCTTGACCGACTCAGCAGTCTCTATATTAGATCTCCTGTTAAATAAGTCTTTCGAAACTATGTTACTACAAGCTGTAGAAGAAGTGTACTTATTACCAGGACCACGTCTATTCACAAAGGAAGTGGTATGTAAAGTGTACACGCTGGCAGATTAGTCATATGAGCATGGCAGATTAGTTTAAACAGACGGCGACCTCTGATTGGCCACTGGTTGTACGGTTGTCTGCACGGACGCCCCTCCCAATCCTGGCGTGCGTGAATACGATGACGTTTTCCACAAGTGAGTGTTCCAAATAAAGCCGACTCATCATTCACGTGGGCTAAAATTAAAATGCAATCTTGAGATTCAGTTTGATCAATCAGTGGAGTGCGCAGAAACCTAACACGATTAAACCGTGCGCCAGAACACTCTGAAGGGTGCTCAACCCCCCCAAATAAGAGGGGGGGGGGACTAGATAAATCGTCTTGTGTATGAAAATTAGACAGAAAATTCGAAAGCTATTTTTGGTACATCTTACAGATTCTTAAAAGCACTTTATCTGCGGATGTTTAAGTAAATTGCTGAAATTTGTTTGATCTCATATTGTCATTGAGTTCTTTGTTTTTTAATTGTTTTAAAGCCTCAACTTTTATACCTAATAAATTAACGACTATTTGTTTTAAATTGTTAGTGTAGACAGCCTTTAAATCGAGTGAGCTGAAGATTGCTCTAATATTTCAGGAATTGCATTGCTCTTCCCATCTACTTGGTCATGTCTCTAATAAGAATAGGTTAAACCTAATTAGCGTGGTTAATAGTTCTGAATAAACATACAATCAATAAGATCCAACTATTGGAGTCATGACATACCGAGGAATCGAATTATCAATTCATAAAACTTAATACCTTGTACCGTTTAAGTTTAGGATCTTGAATTGTGCCCCTCATTAAAAAGTGGCCAAAGCAATGCTTAAAGAATTCATGCTAATTTCAATTCTTGGCATCTAACCGTCAGGAGCTTCCTCCCCTCAATATTTCCATTATCTCCCTTTCTAGACGTCCAGTTGTATATTCACATTACACTCGGATGAAGTTAACGTGGTTCATCTCTTGTGTGCTGAATTATCTATTATTACATTTCTGCTTTCTTACCTCCATGCGAATAATTACCATAGAAGGGCACTTTAGATCCTAGAACAGGATAATTTTACAAGAAGGCAAAATAATGAAGCATCAGTGATTCTACCATCTATTAAATTATTTCTTATCACAGTGCCTGCATTAGTTGAGGATTCGTTCTTCATCTCCTTTCTGAATGTATTAAATATGCATTAATTTGAAGGTTAAATGCTTATTAGATTCCAAACCAGTTGACGTGAGTGAGCAGAAAATAGAGCTTATTGGCCCATGAAAAGCGTTGGACTATGATCAAGTTACAATCTGTGGTAAGGCACAAACGGACTTATTTCCATACTCTACACAATCGTTCTATACAGAATGATATTGGTTGCAAAGGGAAAAATGTTCGAAACAGTCTGATTATGCAACTTTGTCAGCCAACAGGGAAACACGTGGTCAGTATGCATGTGGAAGAACCATGGCCAGAGAGAAGAAGTCATCTTGATTTTGTGAACTATGGCCATTGTGACAAGATTACTGCTTCCTTATATCAATCTTCATTCATTCACCCAGGTGTAACAAGAACGTAGAACTCTTTAACCTTCACTTTATTCCCCTTAACTGCCCCATCTGTTTCAACGCCAACTCCTGTTCCTTTTAAACCCTGTCAAATTTAAAATATATTTATTTCAAATGGCAGGCGTTATGATAGGTATCATTAGCCCTTTAGTTGACTTCGGGATTCACAGAAAGGAAGATGAACATCCAACTGGTAAAAAGTCGAGAGGGGTCAGAATAATGATTCACAGACGTAAAAAAGACAGACAGACACAAAGGTAGAACAAAGGTGAGGTGAATACTTTGGAATTATTCGAAAATGAAATGTAATGGGGTCATGGTAGTTTGAAGTCAGAAGTCAACTGCCGATTAATAGACTTTTTTTCTTCTTCTGATTTAATATTGGCATGGGGACAGTAAAAGGTACTTATTTACTAAAAGTAAAAATGAATGCATAAGTATTGAAATTTCACATCAAACCATAGCGAAGGAAACGAATTTCCTCCACATCCATGTCGATACATCACAGTAAGTACAATTTATATTCTGGATATACTGGATACAACTTTTCACTCATTAAGGTTGTTTTAATGGACGAGTTTCAAAATGGTAGTTTGATGTACTTAGGTAATTTTGAGCCTCTCTGAGCCTCTCTCCAAAATCTGCAGAAAAGGCTTATTTGATAGCCAAATTCCACAATATCTTTATTGCAGCCAAGTGGAATATATCCGCAATTTTTAGACTTTTAA